>JAJEJO010001731.1:0-84083 GCA_020662805.1 Glaucomys volans
AAGTCATCGCTTTTGCCTGAGGCATGAGCAGGCTCTTCTTGGGTGTGAAGTTCCCCTTGTACCTGGCCATCACTTGACGCATTCTTCTGCCCACTCTAACCTGGATCCTGTCTCATCATTAAAGCTAATGCTGTTCACACTCATGAGTCCTCCACCTCCTTGAGTTCTCAAACCATATGGCTTATTACTCTCACTCTCCCTAAAACACTTTTTTTTTGGTGCCTGTGACACAACTTCTGGTTTTCCTCCACCTATTCTGGCTTTGCTTTTGTGACTCCTGAGGGGGTTTCTCCTCGCCATCCCTTTTCTGAGTCCCAGGCACTTCTTCCCAACAACCTATTTAATATTTCTGCCTAGATGACTCACAGGTTTTTCCAATTCAACTGGAAGTCACAGCTTTGCTTCACCCAAACCAATTCCAGCCACAAAACTGCTCCTAAGACTGCCTGGTCACTCAGGCCAGAACCTGGACCCTTGCTCTCCTTCAATCAGTCATGAAGTCCCTTCTAAACAGATGCAAATCCACTGACTTTCTGTCCACTTCCCCAGCCACACCTAAGTTCAAGCTCCGACTCCCCTCTGCCTGCTTTAAGAGCTGCCTCCTGGGTTTTCCTATCTTCACTTTTACTTCTTTCCAACCCAATCTGTGCACTGTAGCATGTCAAACCCCAGCTACCCTGCAAGAGCCTGCCCAGAATTACAAGCAAGCCCCTTCCCCCCCAAGTCCCGCTGGAAATAAACAGCAATGTCAGCATTGGAGTTATTGGTGTAATCTCAGAAATCCAAGCAAAAGAAGGTGGATCAAAGGCTAAAGCCTGGCTTTAGTGAGGTGACTGGGGAAGGACTTTTGAAGAAGAGAATTAGCATTTAATAAAGACCTTGAGATCCTCTGGTCTATACGAAAGCTGTCCCTAGGTAACTCAACTCCCTTCAAACTTGACTCCACAAAGGATTTTTCTTCCAAGTAAAAATGACATGTCCGGCAAGAGAAATCCCTGTAGGAGCTGACAAGCTCAAGAAGAATCTGGAGTGATGGCCACCCAGCCTGACTGACTGTCCCACCTGCAAGTAAATGTCACCACTGCAGATCTGGGGAGGAAGTGGAGCACAAAAATGGAAAGTTGGGGGAAGGCACCAAAGTGACTGGGGGTGTGCTCCTGTCTTTTCAGAATTTGCTGGACCCCAGGCCGATAGCTAAAGCTATAAATACTACCTTGGAAATTCCCCAAGATCTATTAGTAGCTGGCGGTCCATTCAAAGTCCCCAAAGAGGTGCTATAAAAGATATTTATAGCCAATCTACGTATTCCCAGACACACCTAGAAGGGAATGATTTCTAGGATGGGGGTGAATACAGAATGAGCAAGGTCAGGCTCCTGAGGTCCCAGCGGCCCAACTGGCTTATGAATCCCTGTTTGTGTCACATTTTGGAAATTCTCATTGAATCAGAACAGTAAATATTTGATTAATTAAGAAATAAAGTTTTCATTTCTAATTCAACAAGACAGTTGAAAAGAAGGAGCTTAGAGCAGAGTCACGAATGTTTTTGTAAAGGACCAAATGTGAATCTGTTAGACTCCTCAGACACCTATGTATTTTTTTCCTTCCTTCCTTCCTTCCTTCCTTCCTTCCTTCCTTCCTTCCTTCCCCTTTCCCATCCTTTTCCTTCCCTTTTCTCATTTTGTTTTATAGCCCTTTAATAACATGTACCATTCTGAGCTCAAGGACAGTAGAAACTTGGCCAAGGAAAGATTTGCTGAACCCTGCTTTACAGTAAAGAGGAAGAGTAATTTTAAAAAATAAATTTTGTTTTGTATATTAAAGATATAAAACATGATATTATAAGATATATATATATAGTAAGATGGTGAACCAAATCGGCATACCCATCCTCTCGCATAGTTACTCCATCGGCTCCTGTGGCAAGAGCAGCCATAACCTATTAATTTAGCAAAAACCCTGAATACAATGCACTGTTATTAACTACAGGCCTCATGGTATACATTAGATCTTTCAACTTGCTTATCCTAAATGTTGGATACTTTGTAGCCCTTGACCTACATCTTTCCATCTTTCTTCCAACTTGCTCCTGGTAACCAATGTTTTATCCTTTTACTTTTTTTTTTTTCAGCATTCCACATATAAGTGAGATCATACAATATTTTTCTTTCTGTGTCTAACTTTTTCACTTACATTCCCCTCTCCGGTGGCCCCCAGTGATGGGGATGGAACCCAGGGCCTCACTGTATCACTGAGCCAGCCTTGGTTTTTCAGCTTAGTACAATGTCCTCCAGATCCATTCATATGGTGGCAAAATGGCAGGATCT
The DNA here is from genome assembly GCA_020662805.1 of Glaucomys volans. Lineage (NCBI taxonomy): Eukaryota > Metazoa > Chordata > Mammalia > Rodentia > Sciuridae > Glaucomys > Glaucomys volans. The sequence continues at coordinate 2,327 of JAJEJO010001731.1, forward strand.
TTTTAAAGACTGAGTAATACTTCGTTGCATATATATAATAGTTTTCTTTATCCATTCATCCACTGATGGGCACCTAGGTTATTTCTGTAGCTGGACCCTCGTGAATGGTGCTACAAGGAATGTCAGGAAGTAGATATCTTTACCAGGTGGTGATCTCATTTCCTTTGGGTACATGCTAGAAGAGGGGTTATTGGTGCATATGACAGTTCTGTATTTAATTTCTCTAGGAACCTCCATGCTCTTTTCCATGATGGCTTCACCAACATACACCCCAACCAGCAGTGTACAAGGATCCCTTTTCTCCACACCCTTGCCAACACTTATTATTGTCCTTTAATAATAGCCATTCTAATACATGTGAGGGGGTGTCTCATCATGGTTATTGTTTTTGCTTCTCTGATAATTAATGATATCAAACAACTTTCACATACCTGTTGACCATTTTAATATCACCTTTAGAGAAATGCTTATTTAAGTTTTTTTAATCTATTTTAAATCAAATTATATGTTTTCTTATTATTGAGTGATATGAGTTCTTTATAAATCTTTCATACTAACCTTATCTGCTATATTGTTTGCAAGTGTATTTTCCCAGTTTGTACATTGGCTTGTATTTTGTTGTTTGTTTCCTTTGTTGTGGAGATTTTTGCTTTGATATAGTCCAGTCTATTTATTTTTGCTTTTGTAGCCTGAGCTTTTGGTGTAATGTCCAAGATATCATTGCCAATGCCATGTCAGTGAGTATTTCCCTCATGTTTTCTTCTACAAGTTTTATCACTTCTGGTGTTACATTTATGTATTTTTGCAGTTTGTGTTGATTTTTGTGTATAGAGTAAGATAACGGTCCCCCCCTTTTGCTTTCTGCATGTGGTAATCTGGTTTTCCCTGCACCTTTTGTTGAAGAGAAAAATAGTGATATTAATACTAGATTGCACTGAGTGCTAGCTATATACCATGTTCTTAATCTCTGTGACTCCCAGTAGTTTACAGTGCTCATCTCTCTAAGGAAATGTATAATAGCAGACTTTAAAAGATAATCTATGTGTCTCATAGAAGCACCAAAGTATATACAAAAGTTTCCCTTGTGGGTTACTACCCAAACAAGGGTCTTTTGAGAATGTTGGCAACCAGCCTAGGGTTCTCCTGCTCAATGTGGATAGAAATCACAATCAGGCAAAGTGCAGCTCCCTTGGTGTTAGCAGCTCCGAGCTTTGAATGCCAGCAGCTCTCAGCCCTCTTCAGTGTTCTCCTGGCAGCCAGGGCCAGCAGCTACCAGGAGCTCTCGGGAACTCTTCCAACAACCAGTCCTAGCAGTTCTGGCAACTCTCTGTCACTCTCTGGCTGCTAGCCACTTTCAGTGTTACTAGTCCTGGCTGCTGACTGCTTTCAGTGCCATCAGCCTCAGGCTCACCAGCTATTAATATAACCAGCTCAGCCTGCTCTATTCAAGAAAGAAATCAGGGAAAGGCAAAATATAACCACCAAAAGAGGTTTTATTAGAACTTGTGCTGTAGCATGAGGAAGTAGTACATAGGCTGTTCTAATGAGGGTATGGGAAAGGCTGCTTTTGTAAACAAAAAGGCAGACTCACACATGTGCAGTGTCCTGCAGCTACCTGCAGATCTTCTGCTTAGTCTTGGGTAGGAGAGGGGCCCCTACCAGACTGGAGACAGCTGAGGTGGCTGCAAAGTTGTGGAATCATCGTGAGAGGCTCCAGGACAGAGTCATTTGGGATGGCTTCACAACTCAAGCTTGCCATGCCAAATAAAACTCTCCTGGAGCAGCCAGGGGGCGTCTGATGTAGCCACAGTGGGCATGAAGCATTTGGGGCATCATGGATGTCAAGGATGGAAGAAAGAAAAAGGAAAAGCACCTCTTGGGAGGGTCAGGCCTTCTCTTCTGTCTCAAGAATATACAGAGAAGAACTTAAAATTCATACTCTTATAATTGTGGGTCCATTGTGCTTTCTCCATAATAGGAGTGCACTTGTAACTCTTTTCATTCCCATTAGAAATCAGAGTAAATTCTTCCTCTTAACTTGAAGAACCAAACTGATGCCATGACAGGCTTGAGTAATAAGGAAAAACTAAACAGGCCTCAGCTGTACTTTCCCAAGTTTGCATCTTACTAAAAATATAAGGAAACTGGTCACGGTGATCTGACAGAGCATCATTCCCTAGGAAACTGGTTATAGAGATAAGACCACACTGCAGTTCTGGTCATAACAATATTTAGCAACCAATCAGAATGAATCTGGAAATCCCCTAGACCACCCTGCACTGATAGTAAAAACATTAAAAATTACCCACCGATCCGGTCACAACAAATATACTAAACCAAGTATCATCCAATCATATCCCTTACTATACATAAACTTTCTGCTTAGCTGTAAAAACCTATAAAAACTTTGTTATCCCAGAGCTCAGAGCTCTCTGCCAACAACCACTGCATTGGTCTCAGTGGGAACCCAGGCTTGAGCTTGCAATAAATGACCCTTTTGTACTTGCATCGGATTAGGCTCCTTGGTGGTCTTTGGGGATATGACATTGGGCACAACAAACTCAGGACATGATCTTCATCATGTTCCTCCTTTGGGTTGGACACACTGTAAGGCAGAGACTCCGACCATGAGTACAGGTACTATAGCAGTCGGTGCAGTCTATACCTGTCTGTGTAGAGACCACAGCTGAATGCAGGGACTCCCCTCACCCCCACCACAAGGCAGGCAGAGTCCACAGCAAAGCATGTAGTGTCCACTACTGTAAGTCCTGGGTCTGCATCTGCTGGGGGTTTGCTATTACTGCAACTGTTTAGAGCAAAGAAAGACAGAAAATAAGCAAGCAAGCAAGTATTGTCATTGCAGTGACAAATAGGTAGAGATGGTAAAATAATCTGTGTGGGGGTATCTGTAGGGGGATGGGGGACTGTTGAAGACCTCTGGGAAGAGTGGGTGTGATGACAAGGAAAGAACCTTTGGGAGCTGTGGATGAGAAGCAGGAGTGCTGAAGCAGAAGGACCCGTCTTGTCTGTTGGTCTGCTTCCTCCCACCCCCTCGCCCTTTCCTGCCTGACCCCAGGGACCACAGCTGGGGACCTGAATTTCCGAGCCCCATAGCTCCAGTGTTGTGGAAGCAGTGCACATTCTACTTCTGTGAAGGGGAGGTGAGAGAGGTGGCCCACGGGGTGCAGGTGAATGTCTGGGCTTTGGCAAATGCAGGCTGAGCATCACACGGCTGGCTGCGTGGCTTCCCTGTCAGTCAGCTGAGCAATGGTGACCCTCTGCAGCAATCTCTGTATTTCCCTGGCCTCCCTGATTCTCTGGCGAAGCCCAGAGCAGCTATCTTCTTCCAGTCCTTTCATTAGTTTGCCTTGAAATCTCCAAATTAATTACATCCTTCAAAAACAGTCCTTGGAGTGGATTTTCTTTTCCTGGTTCAGTTCTAACTGCTTTAGAGCATGTAAAGTTCTGAGAAAAGAAGGCACTTCCTGGAGAGTATGAAGGCTGGCCGCACTGGGAGGGAGAAGTGTGAGGGCTTAGGGAAAGGAAGACAGAGGATCCACCGCCCCAGGGAGGCCTGATGAGCCAGCCAGAGTTTGGGCTCTATTCTGGAAGCTCTGGGAAGGCACCAAGTGGGTGAAGGTATGGCAGAGAATTGAACAGAAAAAAAGGGAGAAATGGGCAAGATGAGAACTAAGAAACAGGGGGAGCTAGGGAAGTATAGATAATAACGACATGCTTAGAATAATAATGATAGAAAGGAAAAAATATCTAAGAACCAACCTGGCAAGTATTAGTCAATACTTAAAGGCTATTTGATTTCTGCTACTTGCCAAATGTTTTTTACCTTGTCTAATGACAAAAGAGGACCAGCCCCAAACTGTAGAAGCATGCAGGTTAGTTACACGGAAAAATTCCCTGACTGCAGAGAGAGGTTGAATAATCTGGATAAGACCAATAACCAATGATTTTTGGCTGAATGAAATATAATTTGAACAGTGTTGAGTGTCCATAACCACTGGATACACATAATTATGGATAATTTAATCTCAAGACTATATCCACTCTATAAAGTTTGACCTTGATTCTAATGCTGTGTGTCAATTACCGTCTATGTGTTCAGAAAGTCTAGTCCCTGGAAGAGCATAATATGCATTCTTCAAGTTCAGGAAACACAAATTTGGAAATAACCTTCCTTAAAACATCATCATAAGTGCGTTATAGACTACGTTAGCAGTGATAAGAAGACTATAAATAATGTTTCCTCATCGCATGTTAAAAAATCATTTACCAAACATGTGATATGTCTATCAATAAAGAACTTACAGGCGGGAAATGACAAAGGGAACAGGCAGCCACAATAAGCAATAATCACTTACCTCTCCCACTGACTCAGGCACTTAGTGAGCCAGCTGCAGGCCTCAGCTTCAAGATAACGCAATGACGTCACAAGATCGCTTGCTTTCCAAGCGCCCCTCACCTGTCCCTTACGTGGGTCCATTTGAATCAGCTCCCTTACCTGGACATGTGAGGGATGGAACCTAAGGGAGAAACAGGGACTTTCTGCCCCAAAGGTGGAAACCCAGGAAGCAAACCCAAAACTGGGCCTCAGGTCTTTGGGTCAAATGGAACCAGCGACCGATGAGTTCAGGAAAGAGGACTGAGAAACAAGAAGTGGAAGAAGCAAAATGGTAGGTGGGCTGGAGCAGTGCCACAGTTGGAGGTGGCACCTCTCTGGCTTCAGGCAGGGAACAGACTTAACCTGCCGCTGGGGTCACCAAGACCTGGCTTAGGATCTCAGCTCTAAGTCACCACCTGGGAAACCTTGGGCAAAGGGCTCCAGATTCTTCAAGTCTCACTATTTTCATTTTCTTAATGGGAATACTAGAGGTCTTCATCATCCAAGGACACAGGTTAAACAAACCAACAAACCTGGAGTGAATCTCTGTAGACAGAAACTAAAATTTCACAGCAAATAATTGAGTAACCTTTGATTAAACAAAAGCATTAAATAAAAAATATTTTGCTTTATAATTAACAAAACATAGGTTACAATTACAGCAACATACTCATTTTTAAAACAAAGAATGACTCTGATTTGTATCCAAAATATCGACATATCTTTCCGGACAACACTTCCTGCTTGCAGAGTTTCTATCAGTTTTCCTGAAGTCTCTCCTAATACCTTGACATGCAAAGAATTCTCTTCCTGTGATGTGGTGGGTTATTGTCCATATGTTTCTGCAAGAACAAAGAGTGAATGAACAAATATGACTGCTTTCAATTTTAATCTTTACTAGATGCCCCCCAAAACCTCCCTCTCTGCATAACATCTAGAAATTCTGGATAAAATGGAACAAAGACCTCTTTATTTGTAGAGTTGGCTCAAAAGAATAGAGGCATCTCCAGGGGAAGAAGTGAAGAGGGTTGCAGTGAGATGCTGCAGCTGCCTTGGGCCGGGCCAAGACGGCTGCTGGATCAGAGAGCCCTGCAGACAGTATGGTGCCTCCAAGAGCAAATGGAGCTCCAGGAGGGGACCCCAGGGCCTTGCACATGCTAGGCACACACTCCACCACTGAGCTATAGCACCAGCCCTCACACTTCTAATTTTCCTTATTTTGCTTTAGTTTTCCATTGAAATGATCACTTTCTAGGATTCTCAATATTTATCTGTTGTATTTATTGTGTCCTCTCATGGATGTGGGAACTTCAGGGGCAGTGATTTGTGAGCTCACTCACATCCAGCACCTATCACACAGTAGAACTCAATAAATAATTGCTGGATGAACTGAATTAGCTAACAAGCTGAGCTTCAAACAGTTCTCCAACTCCTGTAAGTCCTTATTAACTGCATACATGGTCAGGCATGCTTTTATATGCACGGAATTACAGTCACCCCCTAACTCTAAGTAGGGGTGGTGACTAGATCAAAGACCGTGTGGAAAACTGCCCCTGTTGAGAAATGAGCAAGATGTCTCATTGTTATCTTGCTCTAACTGTTTCCTGCAGATGCGTAATAAATGATGGTAGCATTGCTACTCTGATCTTTTCCTGGAAGTTTTAATATTGCTCTGCTGCAAAGAGGACAGAATTCTTCAGCCTAGTCCACACCCTTACTCTGTCCCCGGAGTAAGAAGGTAGAGAACTGTAATCTTTTGACTATTTTTTGTATTTTTCAAAGTTGAGCAGAGTTGAGTGTTTTGGAACAATGAGGAACAAACAATAAGTGTCAAGATTCATGTATAATAAAATGTCATACTAAAATAAACAATTTCTTTGTTTTCAGTAATGTTTACAAGCAGTGAAATATGAAATGTGTCATAAGAGCATGGGAGTGGCCACATAACAGAGACACTAGAACTAAGGGAACTTTGTGTGTGTGTGTGTGTGTGTGTTTGGTGGAGGGGATCAAATCTAGGGTCTTGCACATGCTAAACAAATTCTCTACTACTGAGTTATGCTTCCAATCCCTAAAGGAACTATTTGTGAGAAAGTTACATGAAGTGGAGAGGATGTGCATATGCCAAGTATCGGAAGGGGCTATCTCACATCCCCTTTTCCCAAATACGTCATGCCTCACCTCACAATCGCATTCAACAACATTCTCCTGAATGGTATCCTACCTACAGAACGCATAGACAACTAAAGAACCAACCAGATATTCAATTTTAAAGAATGCATCCTTGGCTGGGTGCAGTGACACTGTAATCCCAGCAGCTCTGGAGCTGAGGCAGGAGGATCAGGAGTTCAAACCCAGCCTCAGCAACTTAGCAAGGCCCTAAGCAACTCAGAGACTCTGTCTCAAAATAAAAAAGGGCTAGGGATGTGGCTCAGAGGTAAAGCACCCCTGGGTTCAATCCCTGGTATGAAAAAAAAAAAAAAGCATTATCCTTTTTCTTAATAGTTTTCTGCGTTGGGGGATTTAGGAAAGAACAAAAACCAGCTCTCTTTTTCTAGGAAGAAATCAACTTCCTAGAAAAGTAAGATTTGAAATGCACTGATCCAGACCACACTGCTTAGCCCTTGACAGAAGGAAATGGCATCACGGGGTTTCCTCTTAGGAGACATGCTTTCAAGCATCCTAACTGACCTCCCTTGCAGAAAGAATGGCTCGATCATTCCCTGGACTGTTAGGATCTTCCTCTTCTGTGCCTACCTCTCAGTACTGCCAGCCAGCCAGCCACAGAATAAACACAAACATCCCAGAGTTGCTCTAAACCACCTTCCTCCTTGGCCTCCTCTCTTCCCCACTCTGCAGTCTCCCCACATGATTGTGTGTCCTGAACATGCCTTGCCCTCTCCAAGTTGAATGGACCCAGATGAGCACCATTTTTGTTTGCACACAGGTCTGGCTCTGTCATTGGCAGGATGGAGAATTCTATACAAATGGAAACCTGCAGACATTATGTCCAAATACTTAAAAGTGATACCTCATGCTAACAGACTACTAAATAAAATGCATTCTTCGCATTATCAAATATAACTTCATAACAACCATATGAAGAACTATTTGAAAATCTGTGGATTTTGGCAAAATTTGAAAGACAACTGAATTTAATCACTTGTATTTTGGCTAAGTGATCTCTCAATGGATCAGGATAGTGGGGTAATAGAATAGAAATATAATTATTACATATTTGTTCCAGAATGTTTTTCCTTACTTTCATTTCATCAAAATTATTAAATATTTGCAAGTAATAAAGATTTTAAAATAATTTGTATTCTATTGTTAATCCTGTAAAGGATTAAAATGAAATATAACAGTATTCAAACTTAAATGTATTTTCATCAAGAGAACAAACTAAAGAAAGGAAAATAGTAAAAAAGTATTTTTCACATGCTTAAAAGTTAACTTTCTTAACCTTATATGGTGTCACATGCCTGTAGTCCCGGCTACTCAGGGAACTGAGGCAGGAAGAGGCCTTGAACCCAGGAGTTTGGGGTCATCGGAGGCAACATGGTGAGATATCATTTCTTTAAAAAAAAAAAAGTTAAATTTCTTGAAAAAAAATTTCAAAATTGTGTACAAAATTAAAAGACAAAATTCAAATTATAATTAATAAGCATCCAAATTTTAGGTGAGAATTATTTAGATGAAGCTGTAATACTTATTTACTGCAATACTTGTTTCAAATAAATTTTACAAAAATGAAAGTAGAAGTCCTCACCTGTCTGCTGTTTAGTGTTCTCTGATTGTCAAGGTAAAGATTTCATAGCCTGTTTCATAATGCAATATTGAGACTATCTGTGAGCAAAGTATGAATGATTTAATATTGCAAGACATTGTTCAGCCACCATGTGCAGCCGTGTAAAGGCCTCACGGGCCTTGAGCCCTGAGAACAGCATAAGGGAACACAGTGATGAGCAAGCAATAGGCTCTTGCCCTGCGTACTGGATATGATCTTTTATTATGCAAGAATATTCTGTACTCATGCTGAGAGGAAGGACTGAACAAGTTAATCTATCTTTTCTCTTTCTTGGGTATTTCTACCATACAAATCCTCCCCACCCTCAGAAGCAATCAACTGGCAAGCACTGATCACTCTATGGTATTTAGAGGTAGGCAGCTCTTGTTCTGGGGATGTGGGACAAATTATTACGTAGATGTGGAGAAGTACATCCCTGGGGCCCGAGCAGTGTTAGTCATCGTAGCCAGTGTTGAGCACAGGCCAAGCTCCGGATCCAAAGTGGCAGAAGGCCTTCGTGTTCTTTAATAGATTTGTTCTTTAATAGATTTATTGTGATATCTGAGATCCCACAGTTCAGGGCCCAAGGCAGGGACTCTTGCCTAGTTCTGAGGGTGATGCTGGGTGCATGGGAAACCTCCGTGATTGTTGAAGAACCACCTCATGTGATGTCACCATGAAAGAAGGATCATCTCCCCTAGGACAAAATGTCCCTAGCTAGGGCTCAGCATGGGGTATTGAAATTCTTTTTTATAAGGATGCTCTTGCTCAGATGCAGCCTCCTGCAGGGCCTCCAGCTTAAAATGAGACTTACTTGTAGAGCATTCTTGGTGATATTTCAAAAGTGATACAGGTTTAATTTTCAGAACACAAAATTACAACATTGAATATGTTTCTCTGACTACACTGCCATCCTATCTATGTGCTTCAGTGGAAAGCCACTGTGCTGCTATGTTGGTCACATTCCCGGGATGCACAGCCCCAAGAGTAGGCCCATCTAAACCATCACTTGTGTATGTATATTTTCACATGACTTGCAGGCCACCAGCTGCTCCAGGTCTGGTCTCTGCCACTCAAAGTGTTGCAAGTCCGAAAGAGTCCTCTTTTTGCTAACTTCTGAGTTTTGAGCTGACTCTCTCTTTTTAAAATTTTTTTTATTTTTACAGACTGCATTTTGATTCACTGTACACAAATGGGGTCAACTTTTCATTTCTATGGTTGTGCATGATGTAGAGTCATACCATTCCTGTAATCACACGTGTACATAGGGTAATGATGTCTGTCTCATTCCACCATCTTTCATATCCCCACCCCCTCCCCCTCTCATTTCCCTCTACATAATCTAAAGTTGCTCCTTTCTTCTCTTACCTGCCCCCCATTGTATATCATCATCCACTTATCAAGGAAAACTTTCAACCTTCCTTTGGTTTTTTGGGGGGGATTGACCTATTTCATTTAGCGTGATATTCTCCAATTCCATCCATTTACCTGCAAGTGCCATAATTGTATTCTTCTTTATGGCTGAATAATATTCCATTGTGTATATATACCACAGTTTCTTTATTCATTCATCTGTTGAAGGGCATCTAGGTTGGTTCCACGGTCTAGTTATTGTGAATTGAGCTGCTATAAACATTGACATGACTGCTTTACCGTAGTATGCTAATTTTAAGTCCTTTGGGTATAAACTGAGGAGTGGGATAACTGGGTCAAAAGGTGGGTCCATTCCAAATTTTCTGAGGAATCTCCATACTGCTTTCAAGAGTGGCTGCACCAATTTTCAACTTCACCAGCAATGTACGAGTGTGCCTTTTTCCCCACATCCATGCCAACATCTATTATTGCTTGTGTTCTTGATAATAGCCATTCTAATTGGAGTAAGATGAAATCTTAGAGTTGTTTTAATTTGCATTTCTCCTATTACTAGAGATGTTGAACACTTTTTCATATATTTGTTAATCTCTTTTCTATCTTCTTCTGTAAAGTGTCTATCCAGATCCTTGGCCCACTTTTTGATTGGGTTCTTTGTACCTTTGGTGCAAAGTCTTGTTAAGTTCTTTATAAATTTTGGAGATTAGTGCTCTATCTGAAGTGCGTGTGGAAAAGATTTTCTCCCACTCTGTAGGCTTTCTTTTCACATTACTGATTGTTTTCTTTGCTGGTAAAAAGCTTTTTAGTTTGAATCCATCCCATTTATTGATTCTTGCTTTGAAACCCAGTTCCTCACACACACTAGCTAGGCAAGTGCTCTACCACTGAGCTACACTCATGTCTCTTGTTTGCAAAACCCAAGAACAACCAGTGACAGCAAGGAGCTTAAACAGTAAAGGCCCCAAAGACTCTTCTCCTTGAATCTGGAAAGTAGGAGATTTTGGAAATGTTGATATTGAGGGCCGTAATTGGTATAGCCTCAAAAAAATATTTCTCTGTACCATCTCTTAAGAAATCAGGGATGACATGGAATACAAAGGGGACAGGCAAGGTGTCACGATACCAATCGTGCTTATGGTTCAAATCAAGATTTCAGAGTTAAACTTGGTTTGGTTTTGCAGAAAATAAATATAAGAGCAAAGCATTTCAGACCTTTACCATCCTATTGTAAACATGTCTTTAAAACAAATACATTCAGAACTAAAATGAGCTATTTGTGAGGTTGAAAAGTCACTAAGAAGGAAGTAAACCAGAGTCTTACAGCAAAATTCTCCCAAGGAATGAGATAAACAACAACGGAAGCTAATCACGTGCTTGAGTCATGCCCAAGCCAAAGATGGTACTTAAGGGCCCCCGCACAAGGAGGCTCCAGACCAACCTCCCCTCTCCTGAGTCCTCTCCTGAGTCCTCTCCTCACTGCACCTGAGTCCTCTCTAGTGACACCATGGGTTGCTGTGGCTGTGGAGGTTGTGGTGGCTGCGGCGGCTGTGGCAGCTGTGGTGGCTGCGGTGGCTGCAGCAGTGGGTGCGGTGGCTGTGGTGGCTGCTGCTCCGGCTGCTGCGGCTGCTGCGGCTGCTGCACCCCCGTGATCTGCTGCTGCCGCTCCTGCGGCTGCGGCTCCTGTGGCTGCGGCTGCGGGAAGGGCTGCTGCCAGCAGAAGTGCAGCTGCCAGAAGCAATGCTGCTGCTAGGCGGCCGCCGCCTCTGGGCAGGTGCTGCTGGAGGCCAGGCTCTGTCCTGGCTCTGGATCTTTCTGTACTCTATCTCTTCTGGTTCACTTAATTACCAGCCATGTAATTAATAGAAACACGTCTGATTAGAAATCAGAGGATCGCATTTACTGCCCACCTGCTGGAGACACCTGACCCACAGAGAAGTCTTGCTTAGTTATCTTTAAAATAATAAGGGTGAACTGAAAACCCCTAAGAACTCTTTCATCTTTAATAGCATGTGAATCCACTGAGTTCTCAGAACTACAGCCGCAGGCCCCTCCACCCCCGCTCTGAGGATTTCTCCCCAGTCTGACCAGGCCTGACCCCGCTTAGCTTCTGAGATCAAGGACATTTGGGGTGTTATGGCCACACACAACTCTGGGGAGTTTTCCTGTGGGCTTGATAATTTTCTCCTATCTACACTTTGGCTATGGTGGACATGCAAATCCATTCATATAAAAAATTCACCCTTGATCCAAAGAGAACCATGGATCATAATCTGTATTGCAACAAAATCAAGCCAAAGCTCACTTTACACTGGCATAAAAAATTCACATTAATGAGCTCAGTGGAATGAAATAATGCTTTTTAGTATATTAGTATATTCCATTCATCTGAAATATTTGTTTGTGGAACTTTTCTACTAATATGACTGCTCGTATAGGTTATATACTGTATAGGTTAGGTTATAAATGTACTGTATGCTGTAAATTTCTTACATTTCCTAATGCTCCTTTATTTTCTTAAATATAACTTCTTAATAAAACATTACAAAAATATAACATTTCACTGTCTTGGTTTTGATTTGCTTGCTGATGTTTGGCAACAAGAGTTGTAAACTTCAGGAAGTATAAAATGAGAGACGTGGGACGCTGACTTTATTAGGTTAATGTGAGCTGCTGTGACAAATTGACACAGAAACAGATAACGAATCCACATAAGGTTTTTTCATGTTGACCTCAACTATTCTGAGCAGTTCGAGGTGGGCAGAGGGGATGTGGGTTGGGGCTGCTGTTCTCTATTTAGTCATTCAGGGATCTGGGTTGAGAGGAGTGTTAACATTTTTTCAACATCCCTTCTAAAGTAGCTTAGCATCTCCCGTCTATGGTAGAATAAAAGAGGGTAGACAAAGCCCATCACTTCCTAAGCTTTTTGGCTTGTGAAACAGCTTCCTTCCTCTCTCTTACTATTGGCTAGAAGTAGTCACATGGTCTTACCTAAATGGAAAGTGGGGGGCTGGGAAATGGGGAAATGCAGAGATGTGATATAAAAGGAAAATGCGTAAGTGTTGCACGGACAGTTATCTGTATGTGCCACATAAAACCCACATGCTAATGAAACTCTCAACTGGTTTGACTGGAGTGTGTTGGAAGAAGTTGCTCTAAGGCACCCTGGGTGGGTGTTTATTACCCATTCAGATCACTTGGGTTCCTTCCTGGAGTACCTAACTGGTCAGTCAGCAGACTCAGTGTGTTGTTGGGAGATGTCTTAATGTCATGTGAACCTTCCATGGTGTGGAGCTTCAGGGACAAGAGGTGAGACGATTGAGCAGAAGACAGCAGGCACTAGTGTGCCTTGACTTGTCCTTAAAATGTTACCATCATTCCAGAATTGCAGTGTTAACACTATTCAAATTATTTTTTGAAGGATCTGGTAAATGGGAACCCTAGATAATCTGGAAAATGGTTTCTGCATACAACTTAATGAGATCACCAGGGTGGCTTTATAAATTGTCTTCTTCAATGTCCATTTCAGTGTCCTGGTTTTTCTTTCTGTATGGCAGACGGGAGATAATTGGAAACTTCACTTCCCAGAATCCTCTGCATGTGGGGTGGGGATATTGCAGCAATTAGATCAATCCTTGAGGGACAGGGGAGATGGCCTGAGGTGAAACCCATCTTCTTACTCTTGTCTGTTACTTCTGGAAGGAAGATGCAGTGGGGGAGCCCACTGAGCTTTCTGCACTGCAGTCCTGGATCCAGGTGATGCTCCTGGGACCATGTAATAGTTTTGTGGAAGTTAAGAAGCAGTTGCAGTGGCAGTAGTGGTCAAATTCTATGTTTCGGGGTCCAATCATTAACTGGGAGGGTATGGCAGGGTGAGGACAGGACTAGTGACGGAGGTCTCCTGGACAGGAGCTACAGTGTGTGAACCTGGAGCAATTCAGTGGGAGCTTCTCCTTTCCCTTGCCTTTGTGATTACTGCAGAGGCAGCAGCTCCTGAGGTCAGTTCAGCTGTGTTGTCCTGGGAAGCGCTCTGTCAGCCACTCTGGCCCCCAGCCCTTTCGACAATTTTGCAATTCCCCAGTTGCATCTCGAATCACTTAACACAGAACTTCGATTTTCTGCAAGTGATGGACACTGGTGAAATGCCCTTCTCATACCCTTCTCTTGGCAAATTTTAGTCATCTCCCAAGCTGAGTGGAATTCTGGTTCCCAGTGCCTCTAACTGAACCTGACTCCAAGCTTCCAGGATTTTGCTGTCTGGGTGTGCATGTGACAAGTTATTAAAATGCTTTCTTATCCTGGCTTTTTAGTAGCTCTTTTTAGTTGCAGAAAAGAAGAAAGCCACTAAAAAGAGTATAAAAGGAATAATTTATTATGAGATTATCACATGGAAAACAAAGATGGGACCCGAGGTCAGGCTTCATAAGGCAGAGATCAAGGAGAGAGCCACTGAGAAGTCCCACCACTACCCTGACCCCACCTCCCCCTAAAGCCACTCTCACCTCTGCTCCACCACACCTGTTCCTCCTCTTCCTTCTCATCCCTTCAGGTTGCCTTGCCTGCTGCAGTCCATTTGCACCTCATTTCCAACAGCATCTGCTGAATTCGTGCTCTGAACTGTGATGGGACCACACAGAAGTAGAAGGCAGGAACCGCAGATACCAGAGCTGCCTCATGTTTGATTCTATGCTTCTGGATACGCAGGTTTGAATTTCACCACCCTCTCAACCTAAGCTCTACCTTGGCCATGTTTGTTTGTTGTTTGTTTGTTTGTTTGTTTGACCCTGCCTCTGTGTCTGTAGAAGGCTGGATCAAGATGACACTGCTGCAATCTGGGTCTCCCAGATCTCCCAGGAACACAGGCCCCGGTGGATCATGATGACCCATCAGTGTGAGAACTTCGTTATTTTAAAGCCTATCCAGCTGAGCCGGCAGGAGTCCCTATGAAACCACAGTCCAGAAATGTAAAGTTCTGTACACAGTCAAGTCAGTGTTCAAGGTTTGGATAAAATAAATCATCCCCTCTCTGATCTCTCTCCCACTGCTATCTTCCACTCTGGTTTTCCTCTCTGATCATTTTCAGTCTGGTAGCATTAGCCAAACGCCTCACATGTCTTAGGTGACCTATTTCCAAATGGAATAATAAAACATAAAAATTATTGAGTGCATGAGAGCAAACAGCCTGACTGAACCTTAACATATTGACCAATCATTTGCAGAAAGTATTTTTCTTCCAGTCCCATACATGTTTGTAATCTCGTTGAATGATTTCAAAATAAGGAAATTTCAGAGCAGATAATGTCAATATTATAGGAGAAAAGGTTAATGATAGTTGGATAGACTTGTCCTTACTTTCCAGAAGGCAGACTAGCAAAAGAATATCTGAAGGGAGCTTAATCTTAACCCATCCTTTCTTTCCTTCCAGCTTATGTGTGCCTATTTTCATATGCAAATTTATCTCACAGCAACCACAGATATTTCTGCCTTTTTTCCTTTACCATATCAGAGTATAAAATTATCCTTAGTTCCCATCATAAGCCCCATAATAATGTCCCACCCTATTGGACTCTGAACTACTTTCCACAATTCATTTTTCAAAAGAGCTAAACTTTAACCAGAACATTTGGATAAAAGGCAAGACCATGTCATGCCAGCACAGCCACTTGGACAAGGTTTCTGATCGAAACAGGGGTGACCATGACGTGTTGTGAGGGGTGGACATCCTGCAATGGGATCTGCCTGCTGATTCTGCTTCTGATTGGAGTGGTGCTCAACGCCATACCTCTGGGTATCGACTTGGTTGATCAAGACAAAGGTTTTCAAAACCCCATCTCCTGCTATGAGTGGTGGTTCCCAGGAATTATAGGAGCAGGTTTGATGGTGAGTAAAGGTTTTCTGACTTGATTTGGAGAAGGGTCTGCCTAGATTTTTAACACTCCTAAAGACTGTCTTACAGCCTTGCAGTCAGCCAGGGATGGTTAGGAGCAGTGGTATAGTGTGAATTTATATTGGTCATTAGTGAACAATGGCAAATTCAATATACTATGTGATACTGATAGAGATAATTTAAATCCCTCAACTTTCCTTTGCCCAACACCGGTCCCTAATGATTTATAGGGAGTACAACAGAAGTGGAAAGTTGCTCAGTGGGAATGAGAAGGAACATTCCCACGCAGGATGAGCAGCCTGGCTGCCGAGAAGGCTGTGGAGCACGTGGAGCGAGTTGTCCTAAGAATACAGCCTGAAATCCTGGGTTTCTGATCTCAGGGACTTTTTGGTTTGGCTATGCCATAGGGCCCAGAATGTCATGCACTTTAATAGTTTGATGGTAATTTATAGGTCTACTTTTGTTGCATAGTACAATACCGAACTCTTCCAGGAACCCTGATGCAGCAGGCCTGGCCAGGACCCACTTGTATTGTGAAATGCTGTTTTCAGACCATCTCAGCTATAGGTCTGCCTCCAACTCATTACAGTGACAGAATCATCCGAGCCGTGGTTTTGCTTCCATATTTGTAAAATGGGGCAGTGGATATTGAAGTTGAAAATTCAGCATTCAGGAAGTTCGCTTTTGTTTGTTCAACCACTTGTTTGCTACTCAGGGGGACTAGTTAGTGCTGGAGAAATGAGTTTCTCTGTGTGTGTGTGTGTGTGAGAGAGAGAGAGAGAGAGAGGCAGCTGCAAGCACTAATATTAACAGTGTTTTAGAGAGAGTAAAATGTGAAAGTAACACCTAAAGAAATTTAGGACACACAGAAGAAAAATTCAGGACACAGTTTTCTACTTGAATCATGAATTTTTCTCCCAGTACTGGGGATTAAACATGGCTCATATACTCAGCGCAAGCACTCTACCTCTAAGCCACATCCCCAGTCCATTTTGCTTTTCATTTTGAGACAGAGTCTTGCCAAGTTGCCCAGACAGGCCTTGACCTTGTGATCCCTAGGCCTCGGCCTCCTGAGTTGCTTACAGGTGTGCCCCACTTACCCTGCTTGAATCACTAATTCTTAAAGATGATCAGTTACTTCTACTGGTCTTATTTCCAGACTCACATAAGAACACTCTTAGGCCATCATATTCTAAACTTCAGATAAAACTTCACCCTTTGGTTGGCCCACTGGATTTGAAGCCACTCTCATCAAAACTCCATTCTTGGAAGCATCCTAAAAGGCTGATGGCTTCTTTGCTCGTACCATCATGTGCAATGGAGTCACCTGCTTTAAGTGGAAAGAACCAACAGGAAAGCTTTCAGAAAGCTCTGGGGCTTTGTTTTTGTTTTGAGTTTTTGTACTGTGGATTGCAACCAGGGCCTCACAGATGATTGTCAAGAACTCTACCATTGAGCTACTGCCCCAGCCCTTTTTATTTTTTAGTTTGAAACAGGTGCTTGCTAAAGTGCCAGGCCAGCCTTGAGGCCTGGCTCTGGGCTACTTCTTTAAACTGCCATGACACCTCTCTTCCAGGCTGAGAGAAAAAACATTTCTAAGAATCGTGAAGAAACTACAAACCCTGTGTATATTTCTCCCCCTGTAGAAAGCTTCTCCCTGCCTGAGTAGGTGAGTCTCCTCTGCACCTGGCTTAAGCAGAAGCCAGAAGTTGACTCCTCCATCACAACTTAATGATGGAAATTTCTATAGTTTCTAACAGTTCCTGAGTTAAGATAATCCATTTAAATCAACTCATGTAGGTTTAGATATATATTGACCTTGCCATAAACCCCAAGATAATTTTTTAAAAATCTCCTTACTATTAGAGGAGCTTCAGATTCTCAAGACGCATACCTACCCCGCTTATGTTGTTCTTTTGAGAGAGACCAGGTGCTGAGGGAGGAAGAGAGAAAGACACAGAGAAAGATAGAAGGACATAAACAAGTCTTCCATTTATTGACAATCTGCTAGGTGCCAGCTACTCTGGTTCATATATCACATTGTTATCTCATTTAAGCTCCTCAGTTATCTGAACACAATTATCATTGGTACTTTATTGACCAGCAAACAGGAAGGAAAGTAGTGTTAGTAAGGTCACAGGTGGGTGTGAAACCCAATTCCAGATTCATCTGGTTCCAAAGCTTGCAAAGTACCATAGTCCCCAATGCCTGTCCCAGAGAGCTGAAAGACACAATCCATAATGTAATCCATAAAGTTAAATGACCAGGAAGCTGAATCCCAGAAAGGTTATACATGCTTGTGAAACAGTTTCAGAGAAACTGGACTTCCTTGTTCCACAACTAAATCTATTTTACCACCCTCAATAAATATTAACCAAAGCTTTTGATGCCAGACTACCCCCTCCCTATTCCTTAGTATTACAGAATGGCACTAAACATTCAACTCTTTGAAAATCTGAAATGTGCTTTATAAATAACTTCAGACTCTAGGGTATGCCCCCAAGCAAACAGGTGGGTGGTAGAAGGGCCCAGAAGACAGGAATGTTTCCCTGGGCTCTCTACAGGAAGAATCTTTGGAAGAATCTTTTCCAAAGGGAATGATGTCCTTTATAACATCTGCCAAAATACTGACAAATTCAAAATGTTGACCTCACAATAAAGTGCTAAATGCACAAAAACATTTGTAAAGAAGAAATCACTGCCTATGATAAGCTCTCTGAGCATAGTTCTTGAAGTCTTCAGGAACTTGCTGTAGCATGTCAAACTAATACTGCTTCAAAAACGGGGCATTTTTCAGGAAGTTGCTAATAATGCAAACTCTGGAATTCATCATTGATTACTTCATGAAATACTTTCATTTTATGATTTTATGCCTTACCCCAAACAGAGGCAAACATTTTTATCTTTTGAAACCATTACAAAGTAAAAATGTGCAGTTAATTATCTAACTTCTTATCTTCTAGAGATCAATACAAATGTTATTTGTTCAAGTATTAAAAATTATTTAAAATGTTTCCTTGAAAAGTATAAACAGAAAGGCCAATTTATTTTACCTGAAGTGAATTGTAAGCCTGAACTTAGTCATGCTTTTATTTTTTGAGTTTTCTTATTATATAATGGCAATTTATCAAAGTCAACTAATAAAGGCTTAACAGAGAACAAATGTTGAAATTAAATTGATGAGGAGATATTGCACAACAGGCATTTGTAAAATATCATATTTAAATTTATGGTGACCTTTATCTTTGGGTGTTGTTCCCATGTTCAAGTGATGAGAAAACTCCCAGAAATCTGAGTTCTGTCACAGAGTGTTTAATTGTCTAAAGCTCTTCTGTACTTGCTTTGTAAAAGTGCATAACTTACTTCTAAAACTGAATGAAAGACAGACTAGCAAGACTTTTAATAAAAAAAAGCTTCATGCATTCAAGTATGCTTAGGAATGGAAGAGAAAGAGCATTCTCTTAGTAACTCATTTGGCAGGAGGTTACCTGGTAGATGTGTATTTCAGTTACATGCACACACTCAAGACATGTACACTTTTTTATTTTCGTGTCCACCCCATAAGGAGTTTCTTCCAGTTCCAAGGCTCTGAATGGGCAAAACATTTGAAATGTCAGGAGTTGGTAGTAAGTTACCCAGCATGGCAAACTAAAGTCGCGTTGACAGGCCGTGAAGTTGCCTGGGTGGTGATTCATACATCACAAGCCCTCACTTTACAAACCCCTTTACAAGGAAATCATATGTGTAAATATTTAGTATCTCTGAAGTTAATTTATACCAACAGGGAAAATGGGAAGATGGGATGATGTATCTATTTGTGATTTAGCGTTGCTCCACTTTCTTTTAAAAGATTCATTCCCTTTATAAAGCCAGTAATTGATAAAGAGCCAGATAGTGATGATTTTAGGGTTCTCGAGCCAATCTCTTCCACGATTAAACTCTACTATTGGTGAGCAAAAGCAGTCATAGACAATATGTAAATGAAGGTGCACTGTGGTGTTCCAATAAAACTTAATTCACTAAAGAGAGATGGCAGGCCATAGTTTGCCAGGTCTTATCCTAAATGACTTGTTCTGTAAGCTCAGAGGCAGCTTATGGATACAATAAGAGATGCAGTGTGTGAATGCTGACACTTATTTGGGGCTAAATTTTCCTTTTCCTTTCCCTCTGGGCTTTCAGCTCTGCCTCCCCCTCCCCAGGTGATTAGACAGCCATATGTACATATGGCCTCAGATTTGCAAGAGGAGTGGTATTCAAGGTAATGCAAAAGCAAAGTCATCATAACATACAAGGTGACCCAGAGTCAGAGCGTGATCATATGTTAGGAGGTGTAAGGAAGAGGCTTTTGTGAGAGGTGTCAATCTTAGACCTGTTGTGTAGGGATGTGTGTGTGTGTGTGTGTGTGTGTGTGTGTGACATATCTTTACAAAGGACCGGGGAAGGAGCAGTTCGAAGGATGAGATAAGCAAGGTTGCTGGTAAGGAGGATGAGAAATGAACAAACTCTACTTGGGAAGTGGGAAGGATTTTAGCAGTCAGTCAGTCAATGTGGAACAGTGGTTAAGAGCCCCACAGCCTAGTTTTGGGCCCCAACTCTTCCACCTTATTCAGCAAGCTACGCAAACTTCCTGTGCTTCTGTTTCCCCATTGGCACGGCGACTTAGGAGGCTGAGGCAGGAGGATCACAAGTTAGAGGCCAACCTCAACAACTCAGAAAAACCCTGTCTCGAAATAAAAAATAAAAAGTAACCCAGTGGTAGAGCACCCCTGGGTCCAATCCACAGTGCCAGTAAAAAAATAAGTAAGTGTCTATATCACAGGATTGATCACAGGAGTGTTGTGAGGATGGCATGAACCACAGTGTGTGAACCACTGTCGACAGCCTGGCTTGCAGTTAGAGCTCAGCAAGATGTTAGAAAACAGGAGCAGGAGACAGAACCACACAGGGACAGCTGGGCTGAGATGGCAAAAACACTTCGGGCTAAAATTGCACAAGTGGAAGGAAGCAATTTACATTCCAGCCCTCAATGACACAAAACTCCTTCTAGTCAGAATTTCTAGTCATCGCTGCTGACTCAATATTTCTAAATGCCGAAGCTCCCAAAACATGGCAGCATTTATTACAGCTTTCCCTGGCAATGTGTGTTTCCCTTTGCATGGAATGCGATGTCGACAAGACTTCTGAACATCAGTGTAAAGTCAGATCATTGTGGATTGTAGATATTGGAGGGGAAGAGACAAGCTGGAACCCAAAGCAACTCTCAGATAGAGGCTTGGGGAGATGAGCAAGGTGGAAGTGACCCTGAGAGAAGGGAGGCAGGCACATGGGCTGGGGTGGGGAGTGGTGATACAACCAGGCAGGAGAACCACAGGGTTCTTTGCTCGAGGCTTGCCAGACTCCTCCATACCATTGATGGGAAACTGGAATGAATAGATATACGACCCTAATCTGTTTAAAATCCAAGTCTCTCGGCAGATGATTCAGGAAACTTACAGTGTAGACGGGAGACTTTATAAATGCCGTCTGAAAACTCCCCCCATTTTAATCTTTATGGTTGAAATGGGGATCACAAGGTTCCCAAGATGAGTAGGTTGCCAAATTTCCTCTCTCCTTCTCTGGAGACCTGATTTCCCACAACTGGTGTAAATGGAAGGTGAGATGATTGCTTTTTCATTGGATGAGAAGAAACAATACTCATCTTTCTCGTAATATAATTTCCAGGCCATTCCAGCAACAACAATGTCTTTGGCAGCAAGAAAAAGAGGCTGTTGCAACAACAAGACTGGGGTGAGTACTGAGCCATCGCTTTGGAAGCACAAGTGCATTAGCAGCTATGGACATCCAAGTAAAGCCACCCTGAGTCATCTGCCCCAACTGAATCACAGCAGGGTTCCACTGGCAAGGCCACAGTCCCAGAATCCCCGTATTAGGATGATTCGATGATAGAAGGAAATTAACGGGATTTTTTTTTTTCCTCATAAAAAGTTAACTTTGGAGCTAGCCTTTGGTCCTTTCCTCATTCTTCAGTTTACTTATCCAAGTTTTCAAAGAGAGGAGACTTACAACCGGGTGCAGTGGCACATGCTTGTAATCCCAGCAGCTTGGGAGGCTGAGGCAGGAGGATCACGTGTTCAAAGCCAGCCTCAGCGACTTAGTGAGACCCTAAGCAACTTAGCAAGACCCCGTCTCAAAATAAAACATAAAAAGGGGCTGGTGATGTGGCTCAGTGG
This sequence comes from Glaucomys volans, assembly GCA_020662805.1. NCBI lineage: Eukaryota > Metazoa > Chordata > Mammalia > Rodentia > Sciuridae > Glaucomys > Glaucomys volans. The sequence goes on from JAJEJO010001731.1 coordinate 23,995, forward strand.
GTAAGCAAGGCTCCCTGGGCTCAATTCCTGTTTTGAAAAAAAAAAAAAGAGAGACATGTAAGGCATACTCAGAGCTGTGATCAATTTCATAATACTCAAACAAGCATCAGGTTTTGTGATGTGTATAAGATACTTAGAAAAAAAATATTTTTAGTTCTCTCATGCATATGATGAGATTGCTTTGCCAGGATCCCAATAATTGTCCCTATCCAATTAAATAAAAGGAAATGCCAGCTATTTTTTTCAAACATTTAATACCGACTCTGTATAAAGTTGGAACTAAGTTAAAAGTAAATTCATATTCACTAACCTAAGGATCACTCTGCTCAGAATACTTACAAATATGTTTGTCAATATTATTTAATCTTCTCAAAACTCTTCAGTGGGAAATAGAAAGATCTGGGATTTACTGGACAAGAAATTGATGCTCAGAAAAAGCACTAATTTGGGGCTGAAGGGTAGCTTAGTTGTAGAGTGCTTGCCTAGCATGCACAAGGCCCTGGGTTTGATCTCCAGCACTGAAAAAAACAAACAGAAAGAACAGTGTTTTGCCAGTTGTAGCACAGTTAGTAAGTGGGTTCTTCCAAATCCACCAGACTCCAACATTCAGTCCTTACGAACTGTGTATGCCATGAATGTTGCTATGCAATTTCACTGAGGGCTCTTCTGATTCGCTAAAAGGATAGATCAGTAACAAGCAGTTGAAGTTAGGATGCCGGGCAGAGACTAGCATATTTAAAGGAGGTTCTACAGCAATGATTCCCAGTCAGATGAGAACGTTTACACCAGCTAGGCAGACTGACAAAATTACCAGTTCCTAGGTGGCCCTGCAAGATTCTGCATCAGTATTTTTCAGATGCCCCCATGTTGATTCTAATGTGCTGCTGGGATGAGAACCACTGTTTCAAAGATAATATTTATATCCATAACTGCACTCATATATTTTTAAAAAACTATCTACTTCTGGCATTTGCTATTTATCTAGGATCTCACAAATTTATTACAGTATTTCTAGTTTACCTTTGTTCATGATACATCATAGGTATTCTGTAAATATTAGTCTTCAGTTTCTCCTGCCTATCCCTTTTCTTCACAATCTGTAATAATTTAGAGTTTGACTTTGCCTCATTTCATAGGCTAGTAATCATCCTTTCAAAGGTCACTCAAGTTCTCTTTCTTTGGAGGCTACAGTAAGGTGGGACTAACCAAGCCTCTTTTCACAAAGGTATTGGGTTTAACTCAGTAGGTGGCTTTGCTCCTGACACTCACCTTGAAAATAATTAAGTCATGCTTCCTTGGGATTCCCGATTCTTCCATGCTGTGGGTCTTCAGGAGCTGGAGGCCACAGAGGACTGTTCAGTACTGGTAAATGCTCTACGAATATTAGTGCTAGTTATTTAAACCCTAATTGTCAGGTTATACTGATCATCTGGTTAATGTCATAAAATCTTAGCAACTTTTTTCACTTGTTGGCAGGCAGGTGAGGACTGGTGTTTAAGTCACATCTGGTATCTTCTAATTCTAGAAAAGACCAAAGCATCATAAAACCAGCAAAGGTCTGATCTTGGAAGGGCAGGAAAGGAGTTACCCAGGTTGTTCCCTATTTTAACTGTTCCTTGCTTCCTTTCCCCTTTCCAGTTTTTGTTTCTGAATATGAAATAGTTTTGCTAAATCACTTACATAAATCCCCACTGTAAGGCAAACACAGAAGCCTGGGATCATTTTCGGTCACCAGACATTTTTCTAGTGATGAATCAGAAACAGATGACCTGAAAATAAACAAAGTGGCTTTTTTTGGTACTGGGGTGCTCTACCACTGAGTATACCCCTAGTCCTTTTTATTTTGAGACAGGATCTTGCTGAGTTGCCCAGGCTGGCCTCAAACTTGGAATCTCCCTGCCTCAGCTTTCCCTGTAGCTGAGGCTACAGGTGGGCACCACCAAGCCTGGCTCATAGCAACATCTTCTGATGAGTAAATTTAACTGGCAGAAGTCACAGGAGTGCGGGAGAACCAGGATTTGGATTCAGTTGGCAGAAGTGCAGTGTGGTGACTCAAGCCCGGGCACCAGTGTTTCTCAGCTGACATCCTGGGGATCTGTCTACCTCCCTGAGCTGCAGTTACCTCTTCCATAAATGGGAGTAATAATAGTGTCTATCTCCCAGGATTGCTCAAAGGATTGAGTGAGGTATGTGATGCATGTAAGATCAAATGTACAGGCAGCCAGGGGACTCTGCCCACTCACTGAAAGTGGTCTAAAGAGCACGCCCACCATTGCTTGAGTAGCTGCAACGTTCTTCCATCAAAGGAGAAGGGATGTACTCTCACTTCATTTCTACTGATTTTGAAATTTATCACAATCGTCACAAACAACTTCTCTGAAACAACATGGAGTTTGCTTTTGGAAAAAATCACACACATTAACCTCTCCTATGCCAAATTTCATGCTGTTTTCTGTTACCATGGCTGACTCACAAAATAAAAGACATTTGCAGTTTTCACCCTTAACCCGGTAGTTCTCAACCGTGGGGGACTTTAATCCTCAATTCCCACCCCAACGGGATATCTGGCATGTCTGGAGATGCTTCTAGTTGACATACTGGGTTGGAGGAGGAGTGATACTAGCTTCGAGGGGGTGAGACCAGGGGTGCCAGTCAGTGGTGCCAAGCTAAAAGTCCTGCTCCAACACTCCTCAGTTGCTCACTGCAGGATGCTGGCCACTGTCACAGAAAGCAGCAGGGTCAAATCTGAATTAAAGACGTGGGAGCCAAAGTGTGGGTGGTTAATTCTAGTTGAGGTTCTATGAAGTAGGAAATGCACAAAATAGGGAGAAGGACCCAGTGCTCAATGGGCAGACAAAATAGACAAGCCTCAGGAATATCTGAGTTGAGTTTTGTTTTCACCAGGGGTAGTGGCACACACCTGTAGTTCCAGCTCCTGTAGAGGCTGAGGCAGGAGAATCACAAGTTTGAGGCCAGTCTTAGCAAATTAGGGAGAACCTGTCTCAAAATAAAAAGGGCTGGAAATGTAGCTCAGTGGTAAAGCACCCTGGGTTCAATTCCCAGTACCAAAAAAGAAAAAGAAAAAAAAATTCAGAGACAGTGACAAGCCCAACCAGTTTTTATATGAGTGTAATCAAATGGCAGATACTTCACCCTTTACCCCTTTTACAATTCACAACAAATCAAACTCTGATTTTCAAAGATCTAGTACTACAAAGTGACTAGAGGATAATGGCAATTGATTTCTAAAAAGGTTTTATGGGCTTGGGAGACATCCCCAGTGGCAAAGGGCTTCCCCAGTGCACACAAGCCCCTGGGTTCAACCTCCAGCACAGAACTTACACCCCCAAGGTGCTGCAGAAACTTGGACCAGACTAAGGATGTGTAATCATGCATGCAAATGACTCTGCTTTATTTTCCAGATGTTTCTTTCATCACTTTTAAATGCAATCACCGTCATTGGTGCTGCGTATTGCATATTGGTATCCCTCCAGGCGCTCTCAGAAGGCCCTCTCATTTGTAACTCTCCAGAAAATAGCACCACCACTTGTGAATTTTCATTAAGGAACTTAAGGTAAGTAACCTTTCATTGTGTTACTGTCTTAACACAGATGCAGCTAGAGTACAGTGTGGTGTGCAAACATGCCAGTGTTTTTCTTTGATGCAGCTAGTGGGACAAACCTTCTTAGGGATTCAGCACTTAATCAAAACAGGTACAATCTCACATAGATGAGAAGGAATCACTACATTCAGAATGCTCTGGTCTGGTCTTATCCAAAAGTTTAGTTGATCTCAGATGGCTTATGCTTGTCTTTTTAAATTCTGTGGTTGCCTGTGTATGTGTACGTCTATACATTTTTTTCTGGTAATATGCACTTGAAACTTAACTTTCATCCTTGGAGAATGGAAATGTGGGATGCCCTGGGGAATGTTTACTTTCTACAATTCTGAACTAATTAAACTTAGAAACTAAGGGTATAAACTCCCTTTATAATTAAAAAGATTAATAAAAACTCAATAAATAATAATGTAGAATATTGCCTGCATGATCTAAAAGAAATAAGCCAGTGGATTGGTACAGACATATTATATTCTATAGATGGAAATAAAAATGAGTCATGCAATAACAAATAATATTGAAAGTTACATGCAAAATAGCTCATTTCAGTCTTTCAAGATGGTTTATACCTGAGTCTAGGCATAATTGGTAAAAACTGTTAGAACAATCTAATTCTTTAGCTATGTGTATAAGCTGCTCAGTTTAGACAATAACCAGATTTTACTTTTGTAGTTACATGAAAAAATTCATCTCCCCCTTTTCCTTACCTTGCTAAATCTAAAAAGGAAAAATCTTTCAAAATTTGCATAGTATAGTAATTGTGAATCAAAACCCAAAATTTTCCCAACAGATTTGAAATTAGAGATCTCAACCATAAATGTCCCACATATTTAGCCCTCAGTGAGTGACAACAGCCTGCCAACATACCTGGCTAAGTTCTACAGACGTAACACTCAGTCACCCTGTCCAGGAAGGGAAGGGTAAGGCTAACTAGCAGTTACAATCTAGTGATCCTGCTTGCCACAAAGCAGGTCCATCTTCTATGTGCAGCAAATACTGTTGTTTCCTAGCTGAAAATCAGTCATTGGAATGCAGAAATGCAAACTCCTTAGTAACACTCAGGGAGTCTTACTCCAGGAAGAACTAAAGAAAATTGTCCTGAGATAGATGTGTCAGGGTTAAGCTTCTCATTTTCCATAGCCTTTAGAATGAGCACAAATTAGATATATTTGAACTATCTGGTGAGTGAAAACCATACATTTGATTTGAGAGAGATGCAACATTGGAGTTTGCACAAAGACCTAAGCTTCTTAAAGTAAGTGAAAAAGCATGTGACAATTATTGCTATTCTGCATTTTTTTTTTTGGGGGCACTGGGGATTGGACCCTGGGGCACTTAATGAGACACATCCCCAGCCCTTATTATTTTAAGTTTTGAGTCAGGGTCTCACTAAGTTGCTTAGAGTGCTGATAAACTGCTGAGGCTGGCTTTGAACTTACGTTCCTCCTGCCTCAGCCTCCGAGTTGCTGGAATTACAAGTGTATGCCACTGCAACCAGCTGATATTTTGCCACTTCTGACACAGAAAAACAGCAATTTCATGTGGTTCATCCTAAGAATACGTGTTTTATATAAATGCTTTTGAATCATGGTATGTATAAGGAATAAAAGTTTTATAACTATTAGGGTTTATGGATCTATGTTCAGAAAGTCATAGTTTCTGGACACAGTATTTATCATCTCATTTGTTTTTCAGTGACTTTCATCCAGGATCCTTCAATCTGCAGTGGTTCTTCAATGATTGTGTACCTCCTACTGGTTCCCCAAACTCTACCATCAATAACATGGGCAGTAACTGGAGAATTCCTAACTCCGATTCAGAAGTAGACAGACTGAGGATTTTCCACTTTTCAGTATTTTTAAGTCTACTTCTTGTTGGAGTTCTTGAGCTCCTGTTTGGGCTCAGCCAGATAGTCATTGGTTTTCTTGGCTGTCTGTGTGGGGTCTCTAGCCACAGAAGTCAAATTGTGTAGTTTAGAAGCATTGGTACGCTGAATAACTTGAGAATTACATTTAAAATACATGCCTTCAGAAGTTCAATAATGGAACATTATCTAGAAAGCTGTGTAAATCATTTTAATGTAAAAAACATTTTCAAAGTCATCTTTGAGGTGATTAAAAAAAACCAACCTTTCACACAAAAAGCATGTTGTAAATGCATTAACAACTTCTCGTGAAAAGCCAAAAATCATTGCTGGTTGATTTTTAGGGAGAAGTGGAGAGAAGCTTACAATTTTTTTGTATTTTTTCTGTTCTTCTGTGTTATTCCAATTCTCTATATATTCTTATGGATGTGGAGAGAGAAGAGCAGTTCTGGAGGGAGATGGGACAGGATGGAAGTGATCCTTGAAGTGAAAGTAGTATGTGGACTATTTATTGTATTTTTTTATACTTAAGGGAAAAACAAAGAATATGTACGTACAGAAAAACGTAACCTGCATGCAATCAAGTCTTTTTAAATCTAATTCCCAAATTGCAGGGACAGTGAACAGAGAAGAGCCCTGTTCTCAAGAAAATATCAGTCTTTCTTTTAAAGGACAGGACAACTAAACAGTGTATTTACCATATTAAAATTTATTAAAGAGACAAAGCTAAAAGTACAATTTTCTGAATGCTATCACTCCTCCATTTTATTTCATTTTTTAATGTTCATTGGGCTTCAGTTTCTAGAAATAACTTACAATATCTATATTATAGCTATCCAAATAAATCAGTAACATTAAGAACTTAAAAGGCTTTTCTTTAAACTCACTTACCATATGAAGATAATCCACTCCGACAAATGCCTATGTATCCTGAAGACCTAGTTTAAATATCTCCTAATACAGGAAGTCTTTCCAGTGTGCACAATTTCAACAACCTAAGTTAGGGCTCACCCAAGTCATCATCGTATCCAACACGTGACATGTTTTTGTGCATCCACCATTATAGAATTTAAGAGAACAGGGACTATTCCCTTCTCATCCATTACTCACCAGTCCTTTCCCACTTCAGGTCCATGGTAAGGCTGCTCCTCTCCCCATACCCTGCTCCACGCCCCAACCTGTCTTAAGTAGCACTTTCTCGAAGAGGCCATCCCTGAACACCCACTGAAAAGTAGGCTTCCTTTCACTCTTTTATAGCATCTATCACAATGGCAGCAGCCTTGTCATTGGTGGTTGCTTCTTAGCTTTCACAGTCCTGCAAAACATCACAAGCTCCCTGGGCCAAGGACACGTTTCTCATACTCATTCCTGGTGTAACCAGTACCTACATAGTGCTGGCACAAAGTGGGGCTATTATAAAGATTTTGCTGAATGAGTACCCAGTTTCTTTAGTACCCAAGTTTTAATGAAGATCCAATGCTTATTAAATGAATGTCAAACTACTGATAGCCATGAAATTAAAAGAGGTCAAAGAAAATGACAGCTCACAGTGCTGGAGGGAGAACACAGGGGCAGGGATGGGGCTTACAGTTTCCTCATCAGCCTGGCCGTGGGGGACATGACTCCAGTTCTCCTCAGGGTCAGGAGGAGACAGAGACTTAGGTGTCCCATTTCAGAGGGCACACTAATGGAACAGTAGCACAATCAACTGAAACAGCTGATAGGTTATTTCTTTGTTTTTTCTTATGGCAACTGCTGCCATGAATTAAAGGTCTAAAGCCTATGGGCCACCTGTGGTTAGTTCTTTTGGGAAAGCCATCTCTGATCTGGCACCTACACTTGCCAAAGCATGTCTGCGCATATGTGAGCAAGCACCTTCTACCCCCCACCAAATGCACCTAGTCATTCACAAAGCTCAATGTTTCTTAATTCTCATTTCCATCCCCAAATACGATCTCATGTTGGAATCTATACTTAAAACCATAACTGCCAACTAAAATTCTACCCATCCTTTAGCACATACCTCAAATTCCTCTTCTTCAGTAAAACTGTTTTTATGATCACTTAATTCTTTAATAAGCTTTACCCCCCACCTCCATTAATATGTTAATTCCTTAAGAGCAGGATTGTAGCATATCTTCTGTAACTGCCTACTTTTTAGATTAGTGTTTGCACACAGAAGTCTATTTATTGAGAAAATACATAATAATTTAAAAAACAAGGACATACAGTTTTGCGTTCAAGGCTCAGAAATTCAACCTCAATGCCAAACAAATATCGTTAAGAAACAGACAGACTCAAGTGGGACAATACACCATTTTCATAAAATTATTCCTTGAAGTGTCCACAATTTGCAAATGCCTCAACAAGCATTCCTAGACATGTTGTATGTGTGTGTGTGGCGGGGGGCACCTGACAGTTCTGAAAGTAGAATGACAACACACTTGCTCTTCTTCCTTCTGACTTTGACCATGTCCTTTTCTCCCTGTTCCCTGACCTTATCATCATTCTCTTTTGTCGAAATCATACATATATTATCTCAAGGCTCAGCTCAAATATCTAAGAAGTATTTCTTGATTATCTTGATCATGAGTGAAGTTATTTCTTAATCCCAAAACATATTTTTTTTTAAATTTTCACAGTGATTAAAACAACTTTTGTTGGGGAAGCAGTTTAGAATACAGAGTTCAACTTTGAAGTCAGAGATTCAAGCTCTTCTACTTTTAAATACATGACAATGTCAAGAAAGGCACATTTTGTTGTTGTTGTTCACTTTTACGTAAGATTTCTCATTTATCTGTCACTGAGGGAGTAGTTTTTGGAGCCCCTGAGTTTCCTGTTACAAGGTAGTTCCTGACCAAGATAGGGAATTCTATCTTCTGTCTCTTGCATGACCATTAACTGAGAACACTCCTGGTCTCTGATGTTTGTTGAAAATCATAAGGGACAAAAATAGCTTTTGCACTAATCTCCCAGGATTCCTGCTTTTATTTAATTTTTGGCTTTCAATTTGTACAGCAAAGAAGGTGGTAATTTTATCCACCATTTTTATCACTTTTGTGGTCTCAACTGGGTGATTCACAGAAATTACCTCGTGACATACACAAAGCTGGAATTAATACAGCAATTTCACATAAGGATATCACCAAAAGTCAGAAGACTTCCACGTGCAGAAAAAATATATTGTCATCAACTCATGAAAAACCTAAATAAAAAGAAGAATCTTCCTCCTTAATTTTTCTCCCCAGTATTGGGTATTGAACCCAGGGTCCCTCTACCACTGAGCTACACCTCTAGCCCTTTTTATTTTGTAAGACAGGCTCTCACTAAGTTGCCGAGGCTGGCAGAAATCTAACTTGCAAACCTTCTGCAGCCTCCCAAGGTGCTGGTATTAAAGGAGTGCATCATGGCAAGCAGCTTCTTCCTAGCATTTGTTTGAAGGGATGAGGGAGAAGCAAGGGCAGAAACGTGAAATCTATCTATACCTAAGAAATTTCCCTCAATCGCCTTTTCTAAAGCTTACTACATTGGTAGAAAGATAACTTAAGATATGTGGAGCCAGGTGCTGTGGCACACGCCTGTTATCCCAGTGGCTTACGAGGCTGAGACCAGGAGGACAGTGAGTTCAAAGCCAGCCTCAGTAAGAATGAGGCACTAGGCAACTCAGTGAGATCCTGTCTCTAAATAAAATACAAAATATGGCTGGGGATATGGCTTAGTGGCTGACTGCCCCTGAATTTAATCCCTGGTACCCATTCCCCCCCAAAAATTGTGTGGAGAATAATATAGCTCCTTGATTTCTACCAGGTTTGGAACCCAAAAAAGGGAAAATAGTTTTGAGAACTAAAGACACTCAAGACTTGTTTTCATTGGTGTGTTTAATTTTTATGAGATTCAGCATATTAGAAAGTAAATACTACAATGGAGAAAAAGATACACAATTCATGGTACCTTAATCTGAATCACTTCATAGGTACAATAAATTAGAAAACTGCCTACAGCTGGGTATCGTGGTGACACCTGCAATCCCAGCTCCCAGGGAGGCTGAGGCAGGAGAATGGCAAGTTCAGGTCATCCTTTGCAACCTAGTGAGAGCCTGTCTCAAAAAACAAACAACAAACAAAAAGTGGGGGGAGGGGATAGAGCAGGACGGGGCAGGGAGGAGGCCTGGGGATGTAGCTCAGTGGCAGAGCTTCCCTGGGTTCAATCTCCAGTACCACCCCCAAAACCCCAAACAGAAACAAACAACCACCTTCAATGCAAACGATGTCCACAATTAGGAGGATAAAGATCTGAAAGGAAGGACAGGAGGCACTTGCTGCCTGCCAAGTCATTAACTCCATTATTTGCTCCTGAGACAAGAAGACTGAGGTAATAAGATTAATAGGACATAGCTCACAGCCAATATGATGAAACAAATTTTTCAATAGACAGACATTGCTTTAGTTGACAGTTTATTAAATACACTACAATTGTACCTTATTCTGTAGTTTTTAAATCATTCACACATGGACTTAGTAAAAACGTATTTTATAGAAAACCATCTGCAAAACTAAAATGAAAATAAAAATGCAGCAAAATGCACACATATTAAACTGCTGAACTGTTAGGCATATTTTAATTTAATCTGTACAGGTGATCATGAAATATTAGGTGGATTGATTTTCTTAAATCTGGCACCAGACCATGACTTCAAGTGTTAATGTTAAAATATGGATGCAAAAATGTCTACCAACAAAACTGTGTCTGAGAAACAGGACAAACATTGTTTTTCTTCTACAGAGACTTTTCTAAATCCATCCTTTATGCATTCTGTTTTCCTTTCACAGAATTAGTTGCTCAGACTGGTGAGGCAAAAAATTAATTTCATTTTAAAAACACAAACTGAAGCCTATTTACAAAACATGCAAAAGGAGAATTTTATGTAAGTGTTACTGCAGAACTGATTTAAAGTGACTACAACTGAGTGACAGAATATACCTTTACTTCTACAAATATAGTCCTTCCCCCTATTTTCTGGAAGAAATACATTTTTTAAAGCATGAACTATAAAACGGCATACAATGCAAAGACAGAAACAAAGAAGTTTGCAAATCTTTTATATTTCCAGCTGTTGAGACAATATATTTGAGTGCTGAAGTTACCTCTAGCGGCGAAACCAGAGCCAGCTATTAAGCAGCCAGAATGCTACAGTAATTGAATACATGACCATTTCTCTTTTAGCACGCTCTTTGTTCTCCTCTTCTAGAAGTTGTAGACGTCTATTTAGTTTGATTATCTATGTGAAAAACAAAAACATAAAATACAATATAAAAGCTTTAATGTATAGAGCAATTCCATTCTTAGAAAGTAGTATGATAATTTTTAGTAAGAATTATTACAAACATGGAAAGTTTCATTTGGAGCAAAAAGACAGCTACAAATAGAAAAAAAATGTTATTCATGACAGCTTAAATTCACTTAAACACTCTTATCCATTTCCCTTTTCCAAATTTCTGAGTTAGAAAGGGTATATTTCCTTCCTTACCTGATTACATTAAGGGCAGTGTTTCACAGCTAAGCTCTTTTGGTAAGAATACATATATACTTAGGCAGGCTTACCATGGCAGAAAGAATGGAACTCCTGCCCCTTTCTAGGGCTCCTCCATGAGTTTCTTGTCACTCAGCCTCAACTGTTCATTTCTAGCATGGTATTAATTGCATTTCCTACCACCTCTGAGTTACCGAGAGAGTCCAATAATTTAACCTATTGTAGTGGGCCCTCTGCCACCCAGACCCTTCAGGTCTGAAAGGCTAACGATTCCCCAGCTGCTAGAAATGCTGCTGGCCCAACACACCACCCTCCGCTGCCCATCCTTTCCATGAATAGCTCCGGGCTAAGCTGCCTTGCTGAAGCTCACGCTTCCTTATTGATCTTTACTTAAAATACTTTATTTTATCCAATTTTTCTACATTTATTTCATACATATAATGAGAACACCAGATATACCTTCTATACATACGCATATGTATGTGTGATTCTCGAAGCTACAGGCATACTAAAAATAGGCATATGCAACTGTAACTTCAAGATAGAACTTATTTACTTCTTGTGCTTTAGGAGTCTTGTTGAATTTGGTTCCTAAGCTGACATGATGGAGATCTGGGCCTCTTTTTCTTCTAGTAGACACAGGGTCTCTGGTCTAATGCCTAAGTCCTTGATCCACTTTGAGTTGATTTTTGTGCAGAGTGAGAGATAGAGATTTAATTTTATTTTGCTACATATGAACTTCCAGTTTTCCTAGCACCATTTGTTGAAAGAGGCTATCTTTTCTCTAATGTATGTTCATGGTGATTTTGGCTTGTATGAGATAACTGTATTTAAGTGGGTTTATCTCTGTGTCTTCTATTCTGTACCACTGTATTTGCTTTGGTGCCAACAGCATGCTGTTTGTACAATTAGCTATGTTGTATAATTTAATGTTTGGTATTGTGATGTCTCCTCTGCCACTTTTTTCACTGAGGATTGCTTTGGCTATTCTGGCTCTCTTAATTTTCCAAATCAATTTCATGACTGCTTTTTGTATTTCTGTGAAGAATATCATTGGAAATTTAATAGGAACTGTATTACATCTCTATAGTGCTTTTGGTACTATGGCCATTTTGACCAATAATATTAATTCTGCCTATCCAAGAACATGGGAGATCTTTTCATCTTCTAAGGTCTTCTTCAGTTTCTTTCTTCATCATTCTTTAGTTTTCATTATAGAGATCTTTTGCCTCTTTTGTTAGATTAATTCCCAAATATTTTATTTTTTTTCCCTGGGATGGTATCAAACTAAAAAGTTTCTTCTCAGCAAAGGAAACAATCAAGAATGTGAAGAGAGAGTCTACGGAATGTGACAAAATCTTTGCCACCTGCTCCTCAGATAGAGCATTAATCTCCAGGATAAATAAATAACTTAAAAAACTTAATACAAAAAAACCCAAGTAACCCAACTGATAAATGGGAAAGGAACTGAACAGACATTTCATAGAAGAAATATGATTAGTCAACAAATACATGAAAAAATGTTCAGTGTCTCTAGCAATTAGAGAAATGCAAATTAAAACTACACTAAGATTTCATCTCACTCTAGTCAGAATGGCAATTATCAAGAATACAAATAATAATAAATGTTAGCAAGATGTGAGGAAAAAGATACACTCATACATTGTTGGTGGGACTGGAAATTAGTGCAACCACTCTGGAAAGCAGTATGGAGATTCCTCAGAAAACTTGGAATGGAACCACCATTTAACCTAGTTATTACCACTCCTATACCCAAAGGACTTAACATCAGCATACTATAGTGATGCAGCCACATCATTGTTCATAATAGCTCAATTCACAATAGCTAACCTATGGAACCAAACTAGGTACCCTTCAACAGATGAATGGATAAATAAAATGTGGTATATATACACAATGAAATATTACTTGGCCATAAAGAAGAATGGAATTATGGTATTTGCCCGAAAATGGATGGAACTGGACACTATCATGCTTAGTGAAATAAACCAATCCCCAAAAACCAAAGGCCAAAAGTTCTCTCTGATGTACAGATGCTAACACACAGTAAGTGGGGAGGCAGGAGAAGAACAGTAGCACTTTGGATTAGACAAAGGGGAATGAAGGGAAAGGAGGGAGGGAGGATGGGAATAGGAAATATAGTAGAATGAATTGGACCTAACTTTCCTATGTTCATATATGAATACATGATGTGTAACTCCAGATCATGTATAATCATAAGAAAGAGAAGCTATACTCCATTTATGTGTAATATGTCAAAATACATTCTATTGTCATCTATAACTAAAAAGAAAAAAGAAAAAATTTTTTAAAAAGATAGAACTTGGGGCTGGGGATATACCTCAGTTGGTAGAGTGCCTGCCTTGCAAGCACAAGGCCCTGAGTTCAATCCCCAGCACCGCAAAAACAAAACAAAACAAAAGATAGAACTTATTAGAAAATCTAAGATATAGAGACACTGTACACATGAAAGCAGTGGCTTCCAAAGTGAACATCAAATACAGAAACAAAGTGATTATTACATGTCAAAAGTCAGACAAGCAATTTATACTGGTTTGCTGATATGTCTAGATTCTTTTGTTATTGGTCAGACTAATGTAAATTCATTTTGGAAATAGTATTTTAAGCTGAGCAAAAACATGCACAACAAGCTGGGCATGGTGGCGCATGCCTGTAATTCCAGTGGCTGGGAGGCTGAGGCAGGAGGCTTGAGAGTTCAAAGCCAGTCTCAGCAGCTTAGCGAGGCCCTAAGCAACTCAGCAGGACCCTGTCTCTAAATAAAATACAAAAAGGGCTGGGGAAAGTGGTTCTGTGGTTAAGCATCACTGGGTTTAATCCCTGGTGCCAAAAAAAACCCCCAAAAACAAAAATACAAAACATGTGGATGGTGGTTTAATGAGGTTTTAATTAAAAATGGGAAATTAATTATGGATTAAATAATTCCTTTTAAATTGTTTAATTTGTTCTAATTAGTTATTACATAACAGAATACATTTATGTACTTTGATATATCACACATAAATGGAGTATAATTTCTCATTTTTCTGATTACATATGTTATAAAATCACATTGGTCATGCAGTCATATATGTAGATAAGGTCATAATGTGTTTCATTCTACTATCCTTCCTACCTCCATACCCCTTCCCCTCGCCTCCTTTCACTCCCCTCTACCTAATCTATAGTAACTCTATTCTTCCCTAGCCCTCCCACCCCCTTATTGTGAATTAGCATCCACATATCAGAGAAAACATTCAGTCTTTGGTTTTTGGGGATTGGCTTATTTGGCTTTTTGGGATTGGCTTATTTCACTTAGCATGATATTCTCCAACTCCATCCATTTACCAGCAAATGCCATAATTTCATTCTTCTTTAAAGCTGAGTATTATTAAATAATTTGACAGATAAAATACTTCAATTCATGGGTTCCACAGAAGAGAAAAATGATAAAATGTTACTATCACTTTAAAATATTATGTTAAATGTGGAAAAAAAAAGGAAGGTAGATTAAAATCACACACAAAAAATCTAAATGACTGTAACTTTGGACTACATCTTGTCTGGTTCATTAAATACCTGTCTTCTTAATGAAGCTGCATCTACAACAGTCATGTCGTCTGCCGTGCCTTCAATCGTTGTTTCTATATTTGAAATGCCATACCTAGTAGATAGAACATAAAAATACAAGTTAACACTAAAAAGAACTAGCAAGTCATATAATGTGTTGTGTATTGCTAAAGAAACATTCAAAAGACGGTTATTTAATAATATAAATTAGAAAACAGTCCACTGTCTGAATTGACACTAAAAGAAAAAGCTTAAGATGATAACTATCTACAATACCAGGAAAATGTACTGAAACTGAGAATGAGGAGAAACTCTGACCAAAGACACTTTTCAAACCAGAGAGACTGGCAATGTTAAAAAGGATCTCTGGCTGAAAAGGCTGAGAGTACTCTAGGATATGCCAACACACAAATTCCTACACAAACTTATACCATATGTGGTTCCACAGGCAGACTCATAGGCAGGGAATGCAACTGTTAAAAAAAGGTGATAATTTATTTCTCTTCCTCTTCTTGTGGCATTCCTATTTCCAATTACTTAGTCTTGACTGCACTTCTCCAACAGAAGTAACCATAGAATCTCCTAAATACAACTATTGTTTTGTTTTTGTGGTACTGTGGATGGAACCCAGGGCCTCCCACAGGCTAAGGGAAGCACTTGACTGCTAAGCTAAATCCACAGTCACCTCCCCTCACCCACCACCTTTTTGTTTGGTTTTGAGAAAGGATCTTACTAAATTGCCTAGGCCTTGAACTTACAATCCTCCCAAGTAGCTGGGATTACAGGCGAGCACCACTGCACCAGACTACTGAATACATCTTGCCACTACATTTAGATCCCGAATTGGCTCAACAATAAAAATGAAGAGGCTGTGTATAAAACAATAATGCTGAAGAACCACTAAGAATCAAGAGAAAGCACATTAAACAGTAACCTTTTGTTCAAATGCAATCACTTTTAAGAGGGCACTGATTTTTTAAATGAATGACAATAAACTTCTGAAAAACAAATAAACACAAATGCCATTTCTACCCTTTGCCTGCATTTCCACATTTTAAATTTTATTTTAATTAACAGCTTTACTGAGATACAAATTTATATACCATACAATCTATTGTATCACATGTGTATCTATTTTATATCCAGTATGGTTATTTCAATAAAATGGTATGCTAATTTTTCTGAATTAGTAGAATATAAACTGAATTAAAAGTTACTATTATGCAATTGGCTAACGAACAGAATTGGCTAACGAATCATATATTCTAATATTCCCCAGCAGTTTCCATTACAAAAATCACATTATCCCACAAAGGGATATAAAATAATTATATTTTTCATCTGGGCATGTTAAAGACAAGTCTATTTAGAAAATCCTGTTGTTTCAAATGTTATTGAAAATAATCTAAAAGGTATGCAAAATGGAATGTAAATAAGAGATAGTGTGTATTGACTAGATAATCTACAAAAATCTCTGAATGATCCTCTTATAGTTAAATTCACCTGCTGTTAATTAGCTCCCCCTTTCTTTGTGGAGATAAAGGAAGTATTCTTGGAATACTGAGGGTAATTACATCAGTTAGCAAAGTACACTTTTCAGAAATAGATACTGTAACTATTGTCAGTTCCTATTTACATGAACATGCAAACATGGGCTTACAAACTATGGGTTTACTAATACCTGGGTTAATTATTCTTTTGAACATTAAAACAGAATTATTAGGGCAGAGGATGTGGTTCAGTGGTTCAATGCTTGCCTAGCATGTACAAGGCCCTGGGTTCAATTCCTAGTATTGCAAAAACACAACAAAACAGAATTATTAAATGATTAGTGGAAAAAACAGGTGTTCAAGATTCCTCTTTTCTACACTTCATTCTCAAAGTTAAAGAGACCTGGCCTGAAGATAGAACATTAAGTTTAAATGAAAGGATTATTTACAATTTAAGTCCTGAATTAACTAAAGTTTTAAAAATCTATAAAGGAAATCTTCATTTGTAAAGAAATCTAAGGATGGGACAAAAGACTTTACATATAGAATTCATTTATGTATGTATGTATATATTTAAGTACGCGGACTGAACCCAGGGTGCTTCACCTCTTACTCTTAAGCTGTATCCCCAACCCTTTTTATTTTATTTTGAGATGGGGGTCTTGCTAAGCTGCCCAGGCTGGTCTTGAACATGTGACTGTCCTGCCTCAGCCTACCAAGTAGCTGGGATTACAGGCATGTGCCACTGTGCCTGGCAGTAATTCAATTTAAAACAAAATAATTATTTTAGTTTAAATATTTTAACCTAAAACCTGGATTCAAAATCTCTGTAGAAATGCTAAGTCAGACCACTGGCTAAAAAGTGTCATAGAAAGATAAAGTAATAATAAACTTAGAGAAAAATAGGAAGGAAAACAACAAATGGATTAAAATTATGACTATCAAAGAAAGTATGTCATCTGCACAGTTAGAGGCCACCAAGGGCACACTTCAATTCCTCCAACTTGACCTAACAATTATAAACTGATGTTGTCTGATTTCTCTTGCGTAACAAGGTGCCAGTCTCTCTAACACAAAGTTGTCAATTTTAAATCTACTGCTACAGGTAATACATTTTGGCTTACACTAAACAAAACTTGCTCTGAAAAATTAAGAGTATGTATAAATACCAATCAGTTTTTGCTTTTGGTTTCCCAAAAGATTGGAATACTAAATGGGAATTTTGGCACTTGAGAATTTTAAATATCCTTGTGTATGACAGGAAGAAACAATTATTCGGGCTGTGTCTGAAAGTGCAAAAGGGGCAAAATGAGAGAGAAAGGCTGAAATTGATGATAAAAATGCTTAAAATTAAATTCCCTTCTTAAATAAATGTTCACCTTTCTGAACTGTTGAGTTGTTAATGATGACTTTTCCCAATTTAAGATAATGCCTACCAGATTGGATTACCTACACTCTGAAAGTGACGTTATAATTAACAACTAAAAAGGAAATGCTGCATCGGACGTAGACAACAATTAAAACAGTGCAGATAAAACATGACTTAAGATAATTTTTCCTATGGCTCAGCAGGATCTACGATAAGTTATTAAAACTGTATTTAAATAAAATATCTCAGATGTTCATATTATACCATCCCGTTATTATTAAACATTTTTCCTCAGATTCCAGTGGTGAAATGTTGTGACTGCTTCAACTCCTTGTTCTGAGAAGAACGACTACTCATAAGGGAAACCTGTGCAAGTCCAAGTTGCAAAATCAAGTCATGGCTACTACATGCACTGTACTAATTTATACTCCGCAGAACACAAATCCCACCAACTCTGTACTTCCCCTGGTGATTACAAAGTCTCAAAAGTTACCTGACGTTGTCATGATGAGGATTAGAAGTGGCGGCAGCAGACCCACCGCGCAACACAGGTCTACGGCAGGTTTTTGCGGGAGAAGGCACAAGACAGAGTCAGGAAACAGAGAAGTGATAAAATAAAAGCAAAAACAAGACAAATAAATGTCAAATAAGATTATATTGTATGCTTTAATACAATATAATATCTCTCAAAAACTTAGAAAATCTTTCTCATATATCCTCCATTTTATGATTTTCATAAATTTAACATTTTTCAATTAACTGAAGAAACAAAGGAAAGTAGCACCAACATAATTCTTTTTGGTGCTCATAATTTATGAAATTCAAGACAGAGGACAACTGTGTTTAAAAGTGCAATTCTTTTCTTCTAGGTGGAAAAAAAAATCACTGACAACTTTAAAAGATGCTAAGAACCTATTAGTGGCACCTGCATGATCATGGTTGCTCATCAATATCAATAGTTCTATCTCAAAAACTGTGAATTTCCTCATTCCCACAATTCTTTTCCTCCCACTTCATTAATGACACCTGATTCATGTCTGATGCATCTCACTTAAACCCTCAGCTCTCCAGAGTAAAAATGCATACCCCAGTTCCAGAGCTGAGAAGACTGGGGGACATGTTAGAGCCCATGGCAGGCAGT
This sequence comes from Glaucomys volans, assembly GCA_020662805.1. Lineage (NCBI taxonomy): Eukaryota > Metazoa > Chordata > Mammalia > Rodentia > Sciuridae > Glaucomys > Glaucomys volans. The sequence continues at coordinate 42,596 of JAJEJO010001731.1, forward strand.
GCAAACAAATATGTGAGTCTGATCTTGAGACAACCAAGAGTAACATACAGGGCTGCTGGAAATGAGGACGAAGGTGCAGTGGAAAACTTTGTGGGGCTTTATATACAGTCTCAGAACATATGACAGTTCTAGAGGATAATTAGTTTTCTACCTAGACAAGCAGTAACCTTTCCAATATAATTTATTTGTTAAAATCAGAAAACAAAAGCTCTATATGTCCACTGGTCAACTGCCCCCAAGTAACCAGCTATATTTACTACCCAGAGAAAGGAGAATGGGGTAGGGGATCCATGTAAGGATTTGAAGAATTATTAATCCTGTTTTTAGAATGTCTCATTTTTTAAAACTAATTAGGTTTTTGCCTAAATGTAGGTATCAATGCAATAATTATAGTAGATGTTTAATACCACTGTACTAATTTTTTCTGTAAGTTGGCACAGTTGGAGACTACAAATTACTATTTTCTGACAACTCAATTTATGCTATAAAAATTTAATGTTTAACTTCTACCTGTCTTAAAGGCACATAATCTAAAGGCACTACTTTAATAAAATTTCTGGAGCCTAGAGGATACAGGATTCAGAGCCTTTTAGAGGACACATGCCTGCTTTTATATTGTTGGTTAAAGTACAGAGGAATCACATAAGCTTGAGACAGGTATTAAGTTCATCTCATCTTCCTATCAGATTTGCTCTGTGATATTAGGAAGACTATCAATCAACTAATCTTAAGTTACACAAATATGAGAATGGGTATTAAATGAAGCCACTAGTGTGTGCTTCCTAAAATATTTTTTAAATGTGTACTAATATATTCAAATGGGTCTGCCGTATCCAGTATATTCCACCACAGAGATTTCCCTTTTATAATGCAGAGCCAGAAAATAGTACAGTTACCTTTCACAACGCATTTCATTTTGTCTTCTCACACTGGCAATTGACACATATAATATAAAAGTAAATTAGACAGGTATTTGGTAAAGTTACAAACTTCATTCAAGTACCACTTGCTACCATAAGTATGATTTAATACATAAAAGAAATCTTTCAATGATGTTTTGTAATTAAAGTGGCAAAAAGGAAGGAAATCCAAGGCTACCAAGTTCCAGCATTAACTTGCACATTGACATTTTTGAGCAAATATATGGTCTGAATTAATAGAATATATGTTTCTTTGTTATGAGGGTATAAACTGTTGTAGTAAATAAGAAGTTTTGGAAATGTGGAAGTATATATTTTTAAAAGAAAAATTACAGATTACATATTATATCAACTGTAACTCTGTTTCTAGGTCTTCTAGGTTATGTATTTATAGGGATAATTGCTAAAAATATAAATTATTCACATATTGGTTTTTCTTATTCTATTCACTCAAAACTAGTATAATCTACTAAGAAAAAACTATAGCAATACTCAAACCCCTCCTAAAAATAACATCAGAATATAATGTTCTTACACACAAATTAAGTTTGTAAAATTGTTAATAATTTACACTGGAGAATGAGATATATAGTTATTATAGACGTAGCAGCTGGATATGGGCAATATCTAACCAACAAAGGACGAAATCATAACAACTTTATAAATCCTGCTGCCAACTGAGCACACAGTGCACAGGTGCTTATCCTAGGTGTTTTGGTAAATTTTCAATATATCAGTTTCCCAAACATACAGCACTGACCTGGGCAAATGAACTTTTCTAACAAGTACCTAGGATTCAACTTGGTTTTCAAGTTGGATGAGCTTGTTTTAGATCAACTAAGTTCTCACAAGCCGAGAAAAAGAAAGTACAATACAAAACACTTTTGACAGTGTCCCTTAAGATGCAAACCAAAGATAACTCTTACGTTGAACAACTATGAAACTGCATTATTTTATAATAGCAGCCCAGGCAGAAAGCTTTTTTCCTTTCTGAAAAAGTTCTAGGTTAAATTAGCTATATTCAATGTGATGGTATAAGATCAAAGATAAGATACTGCGTTAGCATAATAGCCAAGAGTAATAAAATAGAAAAGAAAAAAATGATGCACAGGGCAAGGAACATAAAAGCACTTAAAATTTTATAAGCAGAATTACTTTATACCATGCAAGTAGAATATTATCCAAATTTCACATTCCTATTTCTTATATCTGAAAAGTTATGCTAGATAGTTCTCATAATAAAAATAAAAACTGATTTGTTACTTAAAATTCTGATCAAATCTTGTTCAACATTTAGATCATAAGAGATCTGAATATAATGTTGAAAGACCCTTTCAGTAATAAAAACATCAGTACAACTAATGAGAACCTAACTCAAGTTCCATGTTAAAAACTACTGGAATATATCCAGGAGTAAAGTATTATTACCACAACTCCTTTCTCAATTAAAAAACATGTTTCAGGTAAATAAGATAATTCCTTCCCAGAAAAGGGATTTTAAAGTTACCAATTTGTTATAAAATAAAATAAAATTTCACTTAGAATTCAGTTTTTCATTATAAAAGAATACAAGGTAAAGTTTATATGATTTCTGATTTTGTATGTTTGACCCTCAGGTAAATTATTTTTCCATTATGGAGAACAAAAGTCCATATTTTTTCAAGTTCCATATCAATGCATGTGAACTGTGTACGTATTGGTGGAAGGTGGAACAAACAATCATACTGGAACTTCCTCATTCTAGCGATTAGTTAATCTGTACAGAATTTAGAAATTTTTTTTCATTTGATATTTTTACTATAATACCATTTGATACGATATACTCTGACCTAATGATCTGATCTCTTCTAATAACCTACTGTAATGAAAAAGTTAAGGAGGGTATCTGGTAGAGAATAAATCTGTTTAAAGGAGAGATGTGAAATAGTTTTTTGTGAATATTAGTTAAGGTCAGGTACTTTATCTTTAATAGCTTTTGAAGGCTCTACTACCACACAAATAATTTGAAGTTGCAGCCCTATATCGTCAATAAAGGCAGGGAAGTAGAGAAGACTGCTCACAAGAATCCAGAAAGCTAGGAATTAGTACCTCCTTTTCACCTTTTTTAAGAGATGAGGAAAAGGAGGGAAGATAAGCAAGTTGCTCAAGGCCATTATGCAGCTCTTTAGTGAGCTGGATCTAGAATAAATGTGACTCTCTGAATCCATGCTTTTTCTTTGGAACCTTGTGGCTGGCTTCTTATAGCTTCCAAATATTCCAAGATAGTCTTGGAAGCTTCAAAGAATTCCAAACACTGGGGGTCAACAAACAAATATATGTGTGTGTTTGCATACAAACACACACACATACCTATACATTTATAGTATACATAGTTCTCCCACCATGCTATGAGTTGTCTTTATAAGCTCTTTTTAGTGTACACTGATGTCCTTGGGTCCAAATATATAACACTAGGTTAGCCCTGGGAAGACTCGAAAAGGCACTAGATTCAATAATGACAAGTAGTATGGACAAGTGCTCAAGAACTATGGAGAAATTCCTGGGTCTATGTGAGTTTAAAAGCAATCAATAAGAGCAAGCTAGAAGACATAGCAGTACCTAAGGTTAAAAAAATAATAAAAAAATTGGTTTATTGGAAAGTCCAGCTTAATTTATTGAGAATTCTTCAAAATGCAAAAATTATTAGTCTAATAAAATGATAATGAAAATTCAAACACTGACTCTCAGAAGTCACTAATCATGTTACAGTTGAAATGAAACTGACTTTACCTTTCCCACACTATGCCAAAAAAACTTCTCCAATTTCATCCTTTTTAAACACTATGTAGTAATGAGGCAGGGATAAAAGTATTCAAAATGATTGCAAAAATGTTTGCATTTACAACTAACAGCATATCACTAACAGCAAATCACTAATGATTTTACTTGGAGATGTTCAAAACAGCACTGGAATTTTTAGTGTGTAGTTAAGGGGAAAGGACAAAAGATGACTGGCAGCTGAATGCCATCTCAAACATGCTTTATTTATTCAATCACATTAGTTGCATAAGCGATTAAATTTTTTTTAAAAACTTACTAAAATAAAACTAGTATGCTTCAGTCCAGCATCCCACATCAATCCAACTGTAACCTCCAGCATATCCCCACATGGAATCAAGTACTTCAAATAAGTCAGCAAAGCCTTTGAAAAAAAATCATCATATATCTTGTGCTCAGGAACTAAATATTCTTTCTGACTCAACAAAATCTAATGTAATCTTGTGAAATGTGAATTTTGGACAATAATTTCAAATTAAAAGAAAGCAAAGCAAGCCATTTCAAACCATTGCATCTTAGAGACTGAGAAGGTGCAAACATAAAAGACACCACAATCCACTAAATAAGGCACCAAAAAATATGCAACAAGCTGGCAAGTCACTGATGGCCAATCACCTGCGATTTTCATCCAGCACATCCAAGATCTGCTGGTAAGCCCTACGAGTAGAAGACTGGATAAGCGACAAAATGCCACGAGCAGAGGAAAGATTAGCTCCATCTTCAGGTAACACATGGGGAGGACAGACCCGAGCCTGTTGTGGTGATGGTGTCACACTGTTCACATAAGCACAGCAAACGAAGAGAAAAACACTTAAGTCAGATTTTTATAAAACTTCAGCTGAGCAGTTTTTAATCTTAGTTTTCTTGCTCCCTTTTTCCCACCCTTCACTCACCCCCAAAGAACCAAACAAAAGTTAATAAACATTTTGTTTTCGAAAACCAACTACAAAGTAATACTTTTAGCTCTGTAACCCTAAACATCAAAACACATAAAGTAAATATGAAAAATGACTCTGGAGAGGGAAGAGAACCACAGCAATGGATGCACTCAACTCCTAGCATCAGAGCAGCAGCAGTGTTTTTTAGTGCAGTATATTTTCAAATTCAGTAAACCAAACCTCTAAGAAACGACACAGCAAACTTATGATCAGAAGAATAGAATAGAGAATTCTGGTACACAGATGTCAAAATCCAAACACATGAATCAAAAATGATTCCATAAAAATGCTATTTCAAACATACCACAAAGGCAACAAAGCAAGCTACATTCACAAGTAAATGATATTTAAAAATTAAAGTCTCAGAAACTGAGATTTTCGAGTGTTCAATTATTATAATAAAGCATGTGCTCTCTAGTTAAATGACTAAAACATAAAACTATTCCCAACTCTGACAACAAAGTGAAAGAAGGAAGGAGACTTCTTAAATTATTAAGACAGCTAACCATCTCTGGGCTTCTCAGTGACAGTACTCTTAGCCATTCTTTCATGTGTGAGCTGAGGTTCTTTCTTTTGGCTCCATTGCCTGGGTTTCCTGATGGCTGACCACATTTGAATGAAGCAATCTGCACAGTTCTAACCTAAACTCTTAAGATCCTTCCTTGTATTTTGAGAGAGCTTTTTAACACTGGAGCATAGTTCGCTATATGAGGCATTTAACAGATAAGTGGCCTTGGCATTTGACTCATTACAATAAGAGAAGTCTGACACACTTGGATAAGGGTTTAACATTCTCAGTATCAGCGCAAAACACATTCTCAATGTCGGTGCTAAACTTAATCCTATGTGTTACGTTTTAAAAGAATAAAAGCAGAGCAGATGGTGAAAAACCGAAAATAGAAAAATCTTTTGACTATAATCTTTTCTAACTTAACATTTATTGGCTTGTAAATCACAAAATAAGTGAGATAATTTTTGAAAGGATAGTTACTGTTATTTAATATTATTCTCAGAGTCCCCCCAAATTTTAAAAATCTCCATAACTTTGGGAATAACTTTTAGCATCTTGTTGATCTAAAGAGAGATGTACAACAAAGATGAAAACTATTCTCCAAAAGACTACTTACAAAAGAAAGTTCCAAGCCATATTTTGGCACATTTGGAAATTCATTTATCAAGGCTGATGCACCATGGGAATAAGACCTAATGTTATCAAGATAAACTCCGATTTTCAGATATAGTCTCATGGAGTGACCCTAAATGTCTGTCCAGAGAGAGACTGGCAATCTTTTTGAATATATACAAGCCCGTGTGTGTGTAAGTGCACGCGTGTGTGTGTGCACCACGGGCCCTGGCATCTAAAAAGAATGTAAACAAACAAACAAAAATAGCACATCTGGGATACAGGGACTATGTGCTAGTATTGCACTCAGAACGCTTTTTAGGTAGCATAGTGAAAACCTGAAGCTCCTGCTGTTTATGAGGGGTCAGATTGAGTTCGTGTTTAAAGCATCACCACAGGCAGGATTTTAAATGGCCAGTTCTATGTCAACATAACTAAACAATCCATCTTATATTCTTTGTTTTTTTGTTGTTGTTGTTTTTTGGTTTTGGGCATTGAACTCAAGGGCATTCACTGAGCCACATACCCAGCCCTATTTTGTATTTTATTTAGAGACAGGGTCTCACTGAGTTGCTTACTGCCTTGCTTTTGCTGAGGCTGGCTTTGAACTTGCAATACTCCTGCCTCAGCCTCCCAAGCTGCTGGGATTACAGGTGTGGGCTGCCACACCCCACCCATCTTATATTCTTGATAGAGGTGCCTGTGTATGTAGCTAAATTTTTAGGTTTTTAAAAAACTAATTAGTACTCTGAATTTGGGGGCTGAAATCGACTACTTTGTTCATCATTCTGCATTAAAAAAATTACCTATATAGTAATATAGTAAAGGTTATAATAATCAATATTTAGAATTATAATGTTATGGCAACTACATCAATGAACTAATCCAAATCTATGCTGGATGGATTCTTGCCCACTAAAAATTAAGAATTATTTCCTCTGAGAGAATCCATTTTGCTAGAAACAAACAATAAGGAATTACATATTTTAAATTTAAAAGGATAAGTATTTTCTGTCCATACATAGGAAATGAGGTGGTTATCTTATAAAATAGTCAAGAATAGACTAACTTCAGATTAATGGCAAAGAATGAACAGAAGGTTCGATTCTAAAACAATCTACAGGCACTTGTTATGTATCAAAGATAAATTTCAATATCACATATCAGAGAAATCAACTAATAAAAATCAATTTAAACTTTTTTAAAGTCTATAAAATCTCTTCCAATTCTAAGACTCTATGATCATATGAAATTGGAATATGATGATAAACAGAAAACCTTATATGATCCTCAATTGTAACTTAAGAAAAAATATTTATGTAGAAAGAAAATATGAAATTAAGTCTTCACTGATACTAGTAAAAGTATTTATTTCATCAAGACCAATGTGAAAAAGTTATTTGGATGTCTAAAAAGACTATTTTTGATAGGATATGTATAGATTAAGTGCCCTTGATTGTTTACATGTATTTTCATTTACAGAGGAGCCAAATGATTATATCAGAGATGAATAAAAACTACCTCCATAATTTGAATTTTTTTCTTTGATAAAACTTTAATAAGAAGTGTCATCTTTTTATAAATAAATTCAAGCACAAAAAATAAGAAGCACTAAAAACTTCAGCAGTCAATCCGATACCAGTTGGAATGTTCTTTACTGATACCATCTGTGGAGGGAAACAGTGATTTTAGAATTGAATTTCTTCTCTGTCCACTCATGTATCCAAGTCAAGGTTCAGTGTTTTTTGTTTGTTTGTTTTATTGCTAAGTAAACACAATGCAAAGGCACTGGGATTATTTAAGCAAGTATCACGATATTAGTAATTTAATAAAAGTACATTTTGATGAAAAATGATCCTAGTCATGTTACAAAACAATAGACTCAACTTTAATTTTTTAAGAGGTATCAGGATGTGATAAAAGATTAGAAAATTTTGAAGAAAGCACTGAGGTTTATCATGTTCTTAGTAGTAAGTCTACAACATACTTAACATAAAAATCTTATAAGAGTTAAATAAATGATGCTAGTCAATGTCAGAACTAAAATTTAAATTTGCTTAGCACAACTATGCCATTATTAAGAGGTAAGTTCAAAGTCAAGTACCTCTTCCCTATGGGTTTTCACAGGGATAATGTTTCTCAAACTGTGAGGATAACCTTTTTGCTGAGGTGTTAGCCTTTTACAGATATTAATATAAGTAAATAGTAAAAAAAGGAGAGAAAATTCAGGCATGGTGGTGCACACCCATAATGGAAGCTACTTAAGAGACTGAAGCAAGAGGATTCCAAGTTCAAGACAAGTCTCAGTAACTTAGTGAGATGCTATCTCAAAATAAAAAATAAAAAGAACTGGAGTGAAACTCAGTGGTAAAAAGGGAGAGAGATTTAAACTTTTTTTTTTTTTCCTGAAACACAAATTCAATATTAATTTTTCTTGGAATTTGAAACCGAGAAAATGTTTTGCTATCACTGTCTAAGGCGATTTATTGTTTAAGGATAACAATAAAACCAGAATAAGAGAAAAACCATTGGTATTAGTGTGCTTTCTTCATTCCTAAAGAACTATATTCACTGTTGAATTTTTGTACTTCACAACACCAAAATGCTTCCTCTTTTGTGAGGGCAGTTATTCCCACACTTTATTCTGTCATACTTAAACATTTAAGGATCTCAATATACTCTTCCAAGTATAATTTTAACAGATGGAATTAAAAATAAACAGAAGCAGACAAACAACTTCAATAACAAACCTCAGAAAAGGATACATTCTCCTTCTGGGTCAAATAAAACAAGAAAAGGTAATATGCTAAAATTAAAATAATGATTGGGATTACTAAAACTGCTTAGGTTGCATCTACAGAATACTAATAGGCTAACCAAAGCAAAATAAAGAAAATAGATAAAGGTGCTTGATCCTTATTCATTAATCATTCCATTTTCCTTTCACCAATACGTATAACCCCATAAAACTTCCTGAGTTGGTCTTTTTTTCCTTAATAAATGTATAATGACAGTTTGAGAAACCCTGAAAGAGAAGTACTTAAAAAGCCAAAGAATAAGAGAATTAGGGTAGTACATACCAATTACCTAGTAAAATAGATTAGTGTTAACATAAGCCTGCAAAATTAGAACAACTCCTACTTTTGAAAAGCAGAGCAGATAAAATCTTACGTGTACTCCGGTGCAGAAATCGATGCTTGGAACCTTGAAATTTTATTTCTCGGGGCAGAATCTGATCTGTGCCACCTTAAATAATAATTATGCTTCTTTTACATATTCAGCTTTCATAACATAAGAAAAAGCTAGATATGATTCTACTGTCAGAATTCATTTTTGTCAATAGGTGACAATAATCAATCTTATTGCCTCTTTGAAGAGATAAGAAAACAAAGGCCAATGCCCCTGCTTTTATAGCTGCTCACACTTCCATTTTTAGACTCACAAAATAAAACAAAGTGGAGGGAGGCAAAGGTTCACACATAATGATGCACAGTCTCCCACTACAAAGAAAATATTTAAGTAGGCAAAGGCAGGGAGAGTTTAATAATTACTTTAATAAAGACAACTACAGCTGCATTATATTACTCGTTTTTTCTTACCACATTAACAACATTGAATATGTATGTAATAAGCTCATTATACAAAATTCCTTAAGTTAATGAGATATAAATCCTTGAAGATGAATTCAATTATAAATTTAAAATTAACAACGGTAGGAGAAGAAAGGGCAAAGTTTCATGATTATTATTATTTTTTTATTATTTTTTTTTTTTGCGGTGCTGGGGATTGAACCCAGGGCCTTGTGCTTGACAGGCAAGCACTCTACCAACTGAGCTATATCCCCAGCCCTCAGAGTTTTATTATTAACATAAAGAGTTAAGTATCCTAGTATAACATGGCAACATGTATAACTATAACAAAAAGTATGGTTAAATAATATCAAGTATTTCACTGTGAAAATACATAAAGTTTCATATTACTTTCACTATCAAAAATGGGATTTTCAAAATAAAATTTTTAGTTTTTTTAAACATTTGGAAAATGCCATCAAGGCTATTTAAGGTAAAAATGAAAAACTAACACTATTAACCTTTTATGTTATGAGGAACTTGTCAAAGTAATTAAGGAACTAAGTAGTAAATCACGTCTTGATATAGAGAGAAAGTTTACTAGAAACCTCATGTACATACATGACTGCATGACTGATGTGATCCTACACATCAGAAAAATGTACAATCAGAAAAATGAGAAATTACACTCCATTTATGTATGATTTATCAAAACATATAAATGCATTCTACTGTTATATGTAACTAATTAGAACAAATAAAAATTTTTTTAAAAAGAAAATAACAGAAGACTTAAGGCGTGTTTAATATAACTTAGCCATAACTATATAGTTTTTAATTATTTGTATGATATATTTGGAAATACTCTGGGAAAAAATGGATTTTATGAACTTGTTGACATCACATCTGCCAACCAGTTACCTTCAGGGAAAGATACAATTAATCATAAAAACTTTCATATCAATAACAGTTGAAACTTTTAGATACCTAAAGAAGATACATTCATTTTAACTTACTTTCTATAATAACCCCACAGAATAACAACTATTTTAGAGGGCATTTTGAGATTCTTCAAGGAATCAGAGCAGTCCTAATTCTCTTGAACTTAACATAAGAGAAACAAATTTTAACAAAGTAAGCAAATAATTTACACTTAAGTTGGAATATCACTGATTGATTGGAAATGGCAGTGAACTTGTTCATAAGACTTCTTTCAAAGCAAGAATAAAAACATGAAAAAAGTTTTCCTTTTAGCTTTGCATATTAAGCCCTTATCCCCATCAAAGTCCCTCTGCACACAACACTCTTTAGTCAAGTCCAAACTAGAACTTAATGTTATGATATAAATAGTATAACTGTATTGTACTCTATTTATTTTGTATACAAAGTTAAATGTTTTGCTTTTATCTAGATTTGTAAGTTCCCAGAAAAGATCTAACACCACCTGATTCATAGTTCTCAGAGAAGCTAAAACAATGGTTGATATCACATATGGTTCCTGATGAGTTCATGGAAACTAATCAAAAATTAATGAGGAAGAATATTAATTTATATAAGTAATCTAAATGATCTATCTGAAAGGCACCACTGCCAATGGTATAAGATTTAAAATTCTGATCAGTTTTCAAAGGATATTTCACTTGTAAAAATCGGTTAATTACAACAAAATGATAAAAAGTATTTTCCTGATCTGAAACACCTTAAGGTAGTTTTAAGATTAGGATGTGATAATATAACCAAATAAGAAAGAAGAATTTAAACAAATAGTCCTTTAAGCAACATCTGTGTTTTTTTTTTTTTTTTTTTTTTAAATGAAAGGGACCTGTTAGTTTAAGAATCAGTAGGTAGAAAGCTAAAAACTACTCCTGGAAAGGTATGTGAAATTCTATTTGTCTATGCTGCAGTTTGCCACAGCTCTGCTCAGTAGAGGCAGAATTGAAAAGGCTGACTCACAATCTCATTACATTAATAACATGAAAATAAAGACATTTTCTGTGTTTTATTTTTCAATGTATATGCTAAACATTTTGAAGACTGCTTATAAATGACTTATGTTTATCAATTAAATATACTTTATAGATTTCCCAAATAAACCAATCATACTTACAGAAGAGTATAAGACACATATAGAAAATGTTACTGAAAAATTCATACAACTAACAAAATGGCCAGATTTTAAGACTATAAAAAGTACTGCAAAAATAAAAAATTGATGTAAATGTAAAACAGATTCCAAAAAACTGTAGGAAATAACTATTTAGAAAAAGATGCATATAGACAATAAACTGAGAACACTTACAAACATGATACAATGCTTAGTCGTTCTACTCACATGGAATCGTTTCTGACCAGCTGTCCATTTTGGCGAACAGCATTTTCACTCATAGAGCGCTCTCTTTTTAGCCTGCCAACTGCACGGATCTGTTAAGGCACAAAGGGAAGAGGACAGAAAATAGTAGCCTAGTAACTGCTTAGCATCAAAAGAATCTTGGTCCAAGGTTATTCATAAGAATTACAAGGAACCAAGGAAAAGAAACCAAGAATTGCTGCGAGACAAAAAGTAAAAATCCTTACTTATTATAATGCTGATAAACTTAGGAATGCCTGTTTCTTTTGGATAAAAGTTCCTCTGGAATATATTTAAGGCAGTATCAGTCTTACTTGTTATAATCATAGTTGTTTCTTGGTACATGTGGGGGATTGACAAATACCTAAATCATGAGATACCCAAGCACCTTATATAAAATGGCATAGTGCTATGTAATCCTCCCATATACTTTGCATTAATTACCTAACACAAAAGAAAATCAATGCTATGTAAAGAGATACTATACTGTATTGCTTAGAACAAGAAAAAAACATTTGTAGTGTTCAATAGACACAACCACTGTAGGCCTAACCACATGTGAGGTATACGAGGTGAAAAGTGCACAACAATGGACACTGGAGAAAGACTATGAATGCCCAAGGGGGTCTCTGCATTTGTTTTAGACTGTTGCACGGCTGAGTGACTCCCTACACTTCAGATTAGCTACGGTCTTTGGCTTCACTTCCTCAGGGTTCATGTCAATAAGGCATTAATTACCATCTCTTGCTCCCTTCCAGTAGGATTACTGAGTCTAGAGCTTTCTAGAGCTCTAGTGTTATCCTTCAACTTCTACAACCATGACTTCCTAAGTATAATTGGTGATGAGGGTGGCTCTAGCTGGGAGTTCTGGCTGTGCACTTTGTGTAGGAATGATGTAGAATTTGGTCATCTGAAATAGCTTGGAGACAAGTTTCCTTTCTGAAAACTTACATTGCCTTTGCTCTTTTCTTCCAAAGTCAGGTTAAAGTTTATACAAACCAACAGGTTTTGCTCCTTCCAGATCATCTCTGATGAACTAACATTTCTTGGTCACATTTGGGGTTTGGTGTTCTTCTCAATATTTGTTACAGAAATGGATAGCATTCTAGTACTTCTCTTCTCTGAAGCAGGAGTTGCGAATTTGGAAAAAACTTCTTATTGCTTGTCCTTTGGAGTCTGTTTTTCTTTCCTACTTCAATGGACTTCTCACAAAGCTCCTAGCATTCAGATGATCTTTACAAAGCATACTGCTGCCTCATTGGTAGGACATAATGCTGAGTCCAATTCTTTGGCTTGGTCACAATCCTCAAATTTGTGCCAAATCTCACATGTATCATTTCCCAATTCTTTTTCCTCACATCACTCCCTTCTTGTCCTCTGGAAGATCTCCCACCGGCTCCAGGTGAAGGGAATACTTGAGTCAGGTTTTAAGCCCTTCATGGAGACTTGCTTGGATTCTTTAAGCCAGTTTATGAAATTAAGTACATTTACTTTCTACAAATTTATTCCTTGAATCAGTCATGTTTTATTTCTCTCATTCATTTCTTCAGAGGCAAGGTCTATGTTGCCCAGGCTGGCCTCAAACTCAAGATCCTCCTGCTTCAGGCTCCCAAGTAGCCAAGATTACAGGTGTGCACCTCCATATCCAACTCATTAGCCAGGCTCTTAAACAACAATTTTATATTTTTCCTCCTAAGTCTTTTCCTAGTACTCTTCTTTCTTGACCTAGGCCAGTGGCTTTTAGTTAGGGACGATTTTGTCCTGTAGAGGATATCTGGTAATGTCTACAGACATTTTACTTAATTGTGATAAAATATACATAACATACAATTCCTAATTTAACCACTTTTAAGTATATAATTCAGTGTTATTTAGTATAATCACTATGTTATACATTACTGCTATCTAGTGCCAGAGCATTTTCATTATCTCAAAATGAAATGCCACCCAGATTATACAGTCATTCTCAATTCCCCTCTCTTTCAATCCTTTGGCAACCACTAATCTGCTTTCCATCTCTATAGATTTGCCTATTCTGGATATTTCATATAAGTAGAATAATATATGTGGCCGTTTCTCTCTGGCTTCTTACACTTAGCATGTTTTCAAAGTAGATTCATGTTGTACCATGTATCAGTACTCCATTCCTTTTTACCATTTAACAGTCACTCTCTGGATATTACACATTTTATTTATCCATTCATTAGTTGATGGAAATTTGAACTGTTTCCATCTTTTAGTTGCTGGAGACACTTTTTATTGCCATGATCAGGGGACTGCCAATGGCATCCTATAGCTAGATATCAAGAATGCAGTTAAACATTTCATAGTGCAAAAGGACAGTCCTCCACACAATAGTTTTCCAGCCCAAGATGTCAATAGAGCTGAGGTAGAGAAACCCTGGCATCTCTTGGAGAATGATTACTACAGAGCAAATGGTTCTGAGGATGTTACTTTATAGATGGAATGAATCATCAATGTCATCAGCATGCAGAGCCTACTGCCCTTTTATTTTAGTCCGGATCTAGCAGCGGAAAGAACTGTGGCTCCCTCTTCCGTTCATTGGTTGATCACCTCCAGAGGGCTACCTGACCCTTCTATAAACTTGAGGTACAGACTATCATCACAGCATTTCAGTAGGCAGCTGTTACTAATCTCAGAAACTCCTTTTTCAGGGCCTGAATCCTGCTAAAGGATGTTTACTCTTTTATAACAGTAATATTTATACATACTGAGTTTTAAATGCATTTTCACAATATGCATTGGCATTATTTTTATCTTCAGAAACATCAAAAGGAAAAAAACCTTGTCAAATAGCAGATGAAGCATCTCTCTCCTGTTAGAATCCTATTCCGAGACAGTATTTCTCACAGCTTCAACTCCCACTGGGAGCCCTGGGGAGCTGGAGAGCTAGACCTCAAACTGGGAGAATTCTCTGGCATCCTTTGCTTTATATAGCCATCTTCAATAACCTTCATCGTTCTTTTCTAATAAAGAACTTTGTATCTTCTCTGTGTTGATGTTTTCCCTCACACATAGCATTATTCTGCTGTGACTAGGTGTTTGAGTCAGCTTTTTTGCTGCTGTGACTAAAAGATCTGACCAGAACAATTTTAGAGGAGGAAAAGTTTATTTGAGGACTCACGGTAGCAAGTCTTAGTTAAAAGAAGCCCTGCTCATTCCTCAGAACTCAAGGGGAGGCAGAACATCATGACAGAAGAGTGTGGCAGAGGGAAGCAGTTCATATGGTGATCAGAAAGCAGAGAGAGAGGTCTCCACTTGACAGATACAAATACATACCCCAAAGCCATGCCCCCAATTCCCACCTCCTCCACCACACCTATCACTTCAGTTACCTATCAGGGGATTAAATCACTGATTGGGTTAAGACCCTCACAACCCAATCATTTCTCCTCTGAACCTTCTTGCATTGTCTCACACGTGAGCTTTTGGGGGACACCTCACATTCAAATCATAACGCTAGGCAAGACAGCAAATTTTTGAGAACAGGAGCTATGTGTCATTCACTCCTGTACTACATACAGTGTCTTATACATAGAAGCTCAAAAAATGGTTGTTAAATAAATAAAATTTGCAGGTACTTTGGTGCCTTTCTGTCATGTAAAGAGTCAAATTTAGTGCTTTTCACTAAGCATATCTAGAATGTTCAATTTGGCACCTAAGAGGATATTATCTCAATTAATTCAGCAGAAACTTTAAACCTAAAAATAAGCAAAACATGCTGAGCATGGTATTGCACACCTGTAAACCCTATGGCTTGGGAGGCTGAGATGGGAGGATCATGAGCTTAAAGCCAGCCTCAGCAATGGCAAGCTGCTAAGCAACTCAGTGAGACCCTATCTCTAAATGGAAAAAAAAAAAAAAAAAAAAAAAAAGGGCTGGGCATGTGGCTTAGTAGTTGAGTGTGCTGGAGTTCAAAACCCAGTACCAAAGAAAAAAAGCAAATACTAGGAATTGTATTGCCCTAGTTTATATGAGTGCTTAACCCCTGTTGGAACAGATTTCATGAAAACTGCAAACAGATACAAACGGGACCAATAAAAAAAAAAAATAAAAAAAGAAAGAAAAGAAAAAAGAAATGCTTGCACATGGTCTTTGAATCACCAACACAGTGAGACCCTGTCTTGAGATAAAATGTGAAAAGGGCTAAGGATGTAGTTCAATGGTAGAACACCCCTGAGTTCAATTCCTAGTACTGCAAAAAAAGAAAAATGAAAAAGAAAAAAGGAAGAAAGGAAGGAAGGAAGGAAAACAAAGAGTTTTCCTTAGCTCTGTGTGTCAGACTAATTTTATGAAAAAAGATGCTTTAATGTCTCCTACTGTAAAACTCTCCAACTTTCTCTGTATTGTTTAAGATGTAAAAGTTCTTCAAGTCTAATATTTCCCACAAGATTTTCATTTTCCTGATGCATATTTAAAAAAATAATAGCAGGGCTGGGGTTGTAGTTCAGCAGGAAAGTGTGTGCCTAGCACATGTGAGGCCCTGCGTTTAATCCTAAGCACCACATACAGATAAATAAAATAAAGATACTGTGTCCATCTACAACTAAGAAAAATTTTTAAAAATTAAAAAATAATATATTCAGGGAATTTATGAATCAGAATTGATAGTAGTAATGTTCCTCGTGGAAAGATTTAATGGTATGATCCATAGTCTCTTAATTTCTCCTTAATTTTAATTTTTGTTTATATTCTTTCAAATTCAATTGATACAAAAACTCTACTCACGTCTTCATTTTGAGGTGTTGGAGGAGATCTTTCTAAATCCAGAAAGTCTAGTGGTCTTTCACTTAGTGTAAGTACACGAGGTGGTGTTTTTAGTGCCAAAGGTTTAAAGGGAGTTGACTGAATAAGGTCAAGATCTGCTGGTCTTGAAAATGAAATGTCTTCATTATTTCCTAAGAAGGAAAAAAAAAAAAAAGAGGGGGTGGGGTTTAAATGATTTACTTTCTCTCACTTTTATATTATAACATACTCAATAGCATTAGTTTCTTTGTAACTACACTTTCGGTGTAATATTGATATTTTGCTATTATTTAAGACTGTGGTACAGAAATTTATCAAGAAATTATGCAGTATATACATATGATTAAAAAAACCCCAGTGTCCAGATATGTACAGACCTCTTTTTATAAAACTCAATTTTTCAAATTGGCAAAACATCTGAATAGATGCTTCAAAAGGAAAAATACAAATGACCAAAAAACACTCAAGCAGATGTTCAAAATTATTAATCAACAGGGAAATAAAATTAAAATCATAATGTAATGCTATTACACACCCCTTCAAATGACTAAAATTAAAGAGGCTGATAATATGAACTGTTAGCAAAGATATGGAGCAACCTTAACACTCAGATCACTGATGAGAATGTAACATGGTACAATAATTTGGAAAACAGACTGCCAGTATTTAAAAGAGTTATATAAAACTTATAACCCAGCAATTTCACTTCTAGAGATATGAAAACATATGTTCTCAAAAAGACATGTACATGAATATTCATAGCAGCTTTATTCTTAAAAGTTCCCAAAAGGAAATAACTCAAATGTCCAACAAATGAGTTGCCATGACAAGTGCAGCCAAACTCTCAGGTCTGGTGAGGGGCCAAGGGTTGATGGGAAAATAAAGATTCACAAACACAGATTTTGAAGATTAAGCTGGGATCAGGTGGAGCTCTGCTCTCTGAAAGAGATGCAGATCTAAAGAATTACTCCAGCAATCTTTATTTATATATGTCTCATTATCAGGTTAAAGACTATGCAAGCATTATTCTTTGTATTCAGGAAAGTTACAGAAACTAGGACTCTATGTAGCTTTTCCGCAGTAGCAATCCACAGTTGCAAAGTGCAATGTTGGGAGCTTTGCATAGCTCACAAGAAAGTGCACTGTTAAAAGTTACTGTAAAGCCGGCAGGAACTGGAACTGGTAAAACAGTGTAGTTGTCTACCATAAGAACTCCTTCCTTTCCAGGAGCTGTGTGCCTGAGAGCAAGGTCAGAGCTGATAGGACCCTTGCACAGAGCCTCCTCAGGCAGGGCATTGCCACAGTAGCTAAGCATCCTGTGCCCTTACACAGGAACATTCCCAGGCACCTGGCATGCCACAGCCATGAGGTCATCAGAGACTTCCAATCTCAGTCATTGCTCTCCCATCCTCTGTCACAGCTCTCCACAATGAATAGATAATTTATGATGTATTTACATAGTAAAATATTGTTCGGTAATAAAATGGAATGAACAATTAATATATGCAACCATATGGAAGAAGCTCAGAAACACTGTAACGAGAAAAGGAGCCAGACAAAGCAGTATATACTATATTCCATTTATATGAAACTCTAGGGAAGATAAAACTAGTCTCTGGTTATAGAAAGAGATTTTAGTTGCCTTGAGTTGAGGCATAGGGAATGATAGAGAAGGAACACAAGGGAATCTTTTAGGGTAACAAAAATAGTCACATCAACTGAGGTGGCTACATGGTAACGCTTGTTAATCAAAGCTCATCAAGTATACTCCTAAAAATGTATACATGTTATGCATGTAAAATCTCAGTAGTCAAAAATACTTTTTAAAATTGTTTGAAATTCAAACAACTGTAAGGAGTAAAAAATTTTGAAAACAAAGTTGTGTTTCCCAATGCATTTTCTAAACAATATTTTTAAAAGCCCAAAAGGTCTCACAAAAATACATAAAACAAAAATTATGAGGCAACTTTCTAAACAAATGTGAAATACCTGCTACAACAATCCTCTCTGGAACTTGCATGATCACACTAGCATTTGGAACTCCTTCTTTAAATCCTTGTTCCAGTTCAGCATTTGGTGGTGCTACTTTTAATTTTTCCGGGACCCTCATTCGCTGACTAATACCTTCAGTATATTCCATTTCATACTGAATTCGACTAATTTCTGCCATCTCAGCAGCAGTGGGTGAAGGAAATGCTGCCCCACTTACCCTGTAGGAGGAAAATTTTAAGACCAGGATGAATGAGTGTTAGAATACCAGACCTCTCTATGCTGTCATATCAGAAGACCATATCTTATAATAAAGCAAAAGGAAATATCTCATTTTTGAGCACTGAATGCACACAAAGAAAAATAAAAGATTAAAGAAAATGTTTTTCTCAACATAATGCCTTCACCTATTGGCTGAAATTGCATCTTGAAGATATTGCTTGCTCAGGAACAAATTCTAAAAATTATTGTATAACCACAACACAAACATGTACGCACGCGTGTGCACACACATACACAAACACATACTCTTCCTCTGCATACACATAAATGCATAGAGTTTATAACTTAAAAATATTTGAAATAAAATTTAAATTAAAAATTCCTTATCAAAAGGCCAGGAATGTAGCTTAGTGGTAAAGCACTTGCCAAACATGCATGAGACCCTGGGCTTGATCTCCAGCACTGCAAACAAGAAACAAGAAATAAACAAAAAACCCTGAACAATAATTTAAGAGAAAGCTGTTTGGACTTAGAAAAATAAAATTAGAAATTGCTGTCATGCAAGCAAAAACCAAAACCTTTCAATGATGAAAACCAGACCCCAAAGGTGAATAATGTTAATTCTAAATTTACTAAAAAGATGCAATCCCCTGAAAATCACATAATACAAATTAAAACCTCTCCTATTAAACACACTATCTGATGACTGAGATGCAAATGAATAGCAAATACACAATATTAATAAACCCTTAAAGTACACATACATTTTTTGAGGGATTAAAATAATTACATTATTTATTTATATATTTGCTTGGGAATTGGAGATTGAACACAGGGGCACTTAATCACTGAGCCACATCCCCAAGCCTTTTAATTTTTTATTTGGAGACAGGGTCTCACTAAATTCCTTAGAGCCTTGCTAAATTGCTGAGGCTGGCTTCAACTTGCAATCCTCCTGCCTCAGCCTCCCAAGTTATTGGGGTTACAGGTGTGCGCCAACACACCTGGCTTAATGAATATTTAATATCGTATTTATATGAGTATTTTTCAAAAGCATCAAATGCCCTTGGGGAAAAGACAGTACAAATGCATTGCACAACCTTCTAAATCGGAGAAGGGTCCATGATCCCAGGGAAATGCAATAGAAAAAATATTGCCCAAAATACAAAACTGATAAAAGCATAAAAGTGCATGGTTAGCCTATGGCAAACAGCTTTCAAGCCACTGTCTCTCAAACCTTTAATACTAACTCAACTGAAAAAAATTTCACTGACCTTCCTAGTGGTGTGTCACTGCTTGTTCTTTTACTCATTTTAACACAGTAAATACACGTCTACAATAGCTATTAAAATACTGCTACCCTGTAGTTCAGTTTACTTTACACAACAATTCCCCTACAGATCTGAACTTTTTTTTTGGAGGTGTACATAACAACACGGACACTGCTTTTCCAGCTGCAAAAAAGAAAGAATAAAAATCAGTATTTTGACAATTCATTTAATAAGAAAACTATGAATAAAAGTGAGCATCTACTTAACATTCCTTTTGGACTTGAACATGACTTAGGGATGGAGCTAAGAAATCAATTTTGAAATCTCTCCTCAACAGTTATTCTATATCTCAAAAATAATAAAGATGGGTTTAAGCATAGTCATTATTTTACAATTTTGCAAGCAGGATAAAAAAAACCGTACTGATGATAGACAGATGTGGAGTCAAATTAGAAAAAATTCAACACTGCTATAAAGCTCCTCCAAATAATTATATTCCGAAGGAGGAAAAAAAACTTTAATTTTTCAGACAAAATACAAAAGAAGAAATCATAAAGAGAATACAAAGGGTATAAGTAAATGTATTAGAGATATAAGTAAATTTTAGGCTTAAAATTTGGTGTAAATGTAATGGCTTTCTTAAAAGCATGTTAATTTCAAAAATCAAATTACACTAAGCTTTAAGTAAAAGAAATTATATATAAAAGCCCAGGGCAATAAGCAATTAAAGACAATGTAAATGTCTTCATCATAGCTGGGATATTTCTTAAACTCCATGTCAGAGATGTACTCCTTAAATACCTCCTAAGTGGGATCCTCAGGACAGTTCTAAGAGGTTGCTCAGTGTGTTGAGCCTCGGCAACTGGTTTCATTATGAATGCTAACTAGCTTCTTTTCTTCTTTACCAAAATGTCTGAATTTTAAGGATTGGGCATACAGACAGTTTCCAGACTAAGAAAATAAGCCAAAAGAGAAAATTTTACTCACAAATGTGTACCAACTACCACTTGCTGTTTGGCACTATCTGCTTCTGTGCTTCATATTACATCCTTCAACTTGCTTCACTGTGCATGTGCTGGAATTAGAGCCACTTTTGTTCCTGGGAGAGAAAAACAGGAGCTCATTGAGAAACTAGATGATATCAATATTAATTAGAAATTCCAATTTTCAATTGGAAATTCTCTAAATAATAAAAGTCCCCAAAATACACAACTTTAGACTAAGAGACAAATAAAAGAATAAAGAGCAAGGTGTGGCAGCGCATGCACATAATCCCTGCAGTTCAGGAGGCTGAGGCAGGAGGATCAGGAAATCAAAGCCAGTCTCAACAACTTATTGAAGCCTTAAGTAACTCAGTGAGACCCTGGTCTCTAAATAAAATACAAAAAAGGGCTGGGGATGTGGCTCAGTGGTTAAGGACTCTGGGATTCACTGCCCAGTACCCACAAAAAAAAAAAGAAAAAAACAAAAAAAAAAAAAAAAAGAATAAAGAAAGAAAAAAATAAGCTTACCACCAATTTTAGACCCACAGACAGTGCTCTATGATTATTCATCAAGTAAGACACCTCTAAGATTGTTTCTGATTTGTAGTTAGAAAAATATGGCCCATGAAAAATATATTTAAATTAATATATTATATATTTATATATGTAAGAAATAAATTTCCATTCACTTAAAATGTTTTAAAAATGGAATCAGTAATAAATGTACATGGCACAAAGTACATATGGAGAAAATAAAGTGTTCCAATAAATCTTCTTCTACCACCCAGGTCACCAAAGGCTACTTCTATCAATTTTGGCACATTGTTCTAGATGAGATAGTCTTCACATTCTTAAGTCTATCTTAAGCATAGTAAAAGTTTATATTCAGAAATAACACTGAAAAGACATATCCCAAAACAGTGACAGCTTTGGGATATTATAAATTGAAGTTTTATAATAATAAACAATGGACACAAGTTGCTAGAACCACATCATCTCTTTGAAATATGCTGGTCTCTTCATTCCCTTCATTGCATTTCAGTCTTCATAGTAACTTTGCACTAGGTTATCTCAAGGGTCTCAACATTTCATTCTATAGCAGCATCATTTCTTATGAGAAGACTCTCTGAGTTTGTAAAAAACCATGGAGTTAGAACTTAGAGGTGGACAGTGAAAAGACAACTTCTGGAAAAATCCAAAATCTCCTGTACTTGAACTACTTAAATTTAAAAGTAAATGGAACTTTTCCACTAAGATTTAACACTACTGTCTCAGTTACTGGGTTTTCTGCTTAAATAAAACAGACCAGAATTTGATTATTTTTCTCCCACAGGGCTAGGGCACTTTGAGTAAACTCTTTTAGCAATAGATAAACTTCTTATTGGGGGTTAAGATATTAATTCCAGAAGTTTTGTCACTTAGAATCTACTAGGCAACAGAATCATGATTCTCTATTATATAGCTAATGAAACAAAATCCTGCATAGAATCAAAGATAATTTCAAACTTCATTCTGGCCCTCCCCACCCCACCCCCCATTCACACAGAATTTACTCTTGGCTACACTTAATTTCTACAACTCGATTTAAAATTTTTTAAATACTGTATTGTAAAGGAAATTTAGATAACTACCTCAAACCATGGACTTGATTATACACATAAGTACATGTAACAAAAACATAATTATTACAAAAACCCCCACATCCATCATCCATATTAGAACCCAGAGTGAAGTTATAAGCCACTGGTGGAAAAGTCTACCAATTTGGGGATACAATGATTCAAGCCTAATTTCTCACTTTCTAACCAGAACACTGGAAACCATGAAGTCAAGAAAGTCACAGAAACAACTTGAGTTAAATGGTGGCAGCAAATATTTATATAATTCTACAATTACAAAAAAAAAAAAAAAAACAAAAAAAAAAACCTCCAATTCTTTTAACAGGTATTGTGTGGACCTAGTTCAAAGTTTTTATCTAGGTCACCTTGTTTGGGTTCTCTTTTCAAGTAACTATACTTAAAGAATGGGTGTATCAGAAAAATAAGTTGTTGAGACCCAGGGTTAACTTCATTTATTAAGAAAAGTCACAGAACACTTGGAGGAAGATCTATTAACCACAGACAATTTCAGCACCAGAAGGGAGGGTAGCAACAGCTAAACTGCACTTCTAATAGGACGCAGCCCCATCAAACAGGAAGGGAGACAACACACAATTTCCTTTGGAAAGAAAAACAGCTTATGAATTCACAAGACATTGAAACCCCAAAGACGCTTAGGTTCCCCCAATTTAATTGCACAAGGAGACTACTAAGTGCAATTTAAATCGTCCTAATTTCCCCAAGGATTGTTCTTGTGGAATTTCATTAGCCGAGGGGATTGAGAAAGAAATGTCTTCCGCCCCGGGAGAGAAAACATTCTCGATCACTAACTGGTTCGATATTTGGCATAAGCTTTTTTCATCTTCTGCAATAGAAAGACGCCACCACTTTAGAACGAGCGCTCTTCCCTCGAGAATGCCCCAGGCTCTGCCTGGGTGGGACGCAGCTGGGGGTTTTCTTTTGCCACGGAAGGGGGACTTCTGCAAGGTCAGTCTCCAGCAAGCCCCTGCTCCCGCGCTCCTGGAGGGCCTGCGACGAGCAAGGACAGCATCCCCGGCCGCCCGCGAGCAGGGATGCTCACAGACCCGCAGGGCCTGCCCGGGGACCCTCGGACGCCCGCGGACGCCACTACCTGGGCTTCCAACCGGCCCTTCTTTCCGAACAGTTATTTTCCACAAAACCCAACAAAAGGCCACTTTAAACACCGCAGGCTCAAGGTCAAACTGGCTGGGAGCACGACCGACAGCCCGGCACTCGGGCTCGCACGCCCCTGCCGGGCTTCCCAAACCTCCATCAGGTTCTGTGCAGTCGGATCCGAACTTCTGCACACAACGGGGCGCTCGGCTAGAAAGGACGCAGAGGCTGGCCCGGGCACTGGCAGGACCCGCTGCTCCGCTCCCACGCTCTCCTCGGAACCCGAGGGCGGCCCGGGGACCGACTGCGGCGGGGCTAGACCTCGGGAGGGCTGGGCTATCGCGGTCTCTCGGTCGACCCGAGGGTCAGTGCCACGGCGCTAGGCCCGGAGGACAGCTCGGGCGGGAGTCCCGGATCCGGAATACGTCAGCACTCACCCCTGGGCCCGCTGGAGAGTCCCCAGAGAGGGCCGCCGCCCGCCGGCTCCCGGGGCGCTCGGGTGAGCGCTCTCAGAGGCCGTTGGCCGAGCGCACTGAGGCGCCGGGGCAAAGCACCGGCCGAGCGGCCCTCAGCGGGCCAGCAGAGACGCGAGAACGTCCAGGACTGGCCCCTTGCAGGAACCGTAGAGGAAGCAGGTTTCTGGTCATGTGACGCGGGAAAGGGCGGACGTACCGCTCACGCACAGGAGTGGGGACCCACGAGACGGCAATAGGCAGACATCTTTGTTGTGGGCAAAATACGCCGACCGCAGGAAATACTGGAGGTACTTAAATTTGATCCACGGTTAGCGCTGATTAGGGTTCGTGATCTTTAAGATCACGTTTGCAGGGTTAACCTTCGGTGTCAGTTAAGATAACAGTTTTTCAGACCACCTGCGTCAAAATGTCCATGCTGCGAAGCCTCAGAATCTGCATATTTAAACAACTCTGGGAATGGTTGTTGTGCACCCTGATTTTGATTGCCCTATAAGCCCTCCAGGGAAGGACCCTGGAAAGGGGAAGTTAAGTTAGGCGTCATGGTGGTTCGCTGCCTTGTTTAGCCTCCTGGGAGTTCTCTCCGACCCAATTTCTGACACTTCCCTCTGGAAATTCGGGGCCCAGAGCTGCGTAAGGAGAACGTGCTCACTAACCTAAGGACAAGCTGACGCCGAACCAATAAACACTGTGCAGGCCTCGATATTCACAAACAGCAGAGGAAGAATTGGTTGGTCCTTTGTATATACGGGCTGTTTATCTTTGGATTCAACCAACCTTAAATGGAAAACGTGTTTTTAACTGGGTCTGCATTGAATATATACTGACTTTTTTTTTTCCTTGTTATTATTCCCTAAACAATAGACTTTGACCACTGTTTACATCGTATTAGGTATTATGTGTAGTCTAATGCTGATTGAAAGTATATGGAAGGATGCGGATAGTTATATGCAAAAGTTATACCATTGAACATCTACGGATTTGGGTATCTTTGAGGGTCATGGAACCAAACCCCTCATCCCTGCCCTGAAATACTTCTTACACATGAGTGATGTACTTTTCTAGATTCAGAAATATTATCAGTCTTTAAAATAATTTGAGAAGCTTTCCAAATTGTGTTCTTGGGTTCCATCTTAATATTGGTATAAGGAAGGTAAAAGTTCTCAACTCTCTTAGAGTCTCAACTGGGCCCATTAATTAAATTGACATAAAACAGCAGGAGGAAAGCATACACATTTTGTTTGACAATTTTTAGTGGAGTCTTCACTAGAAAAATGAAAATCTAAAGAAGTAGTTAGGGTCCAAAAATTATATACCTGGTCCAACAAAGAATAGTATATTGTGAAAATGTGAGAAGACAAAAGAGTATGGGCAAGGGCAGCTGACGGTGGAGGACAGACTGGGCAGATAATAGCTAGTTTAACAAGGTTGATTTGCAAGCATTTTCTCAGCCTTGACTCCCTGATTCTGAGAATAAGAATGTCTTTCTTCCTAGAACAAGGAAGTCACCCTTCATGTGGGAGATTTATCTCTTGCTTTCAGGAAGAGAAAGAAGGCCAGAGTGCTCTCGTGCATCTGCTGTGTTCTCAAGTGCCTTTGACTCAAAATAATCTTTACGCCAAAATGGTATATTCTGCTATCCTATAATGGCAAACCATCCTCCTTTTAAGAATAGATTCAATAATTATGATCAATCAGTCCAAGTCAGCATCTTGTGGGAAGGTAAGAGAGCAAGCTGCGTAAACTAACTGATCAAAATCAAAATGTTAAATGAGGGTCCTTCTAATTCCATTAACCCTTTCACTTCTTAAATACTTATAATTTGTTTTTTGCTCCTGCCTCCCTCCCCCAAAGAAAAATGTTTTTGAGTAACTTTCAAATGAAGGTTGTGATCTAGTTATCAAACTCAGTGTCTTCCCCCATAACATTGATCATTGTTTATCTTCTGATACCATATGATTCTGCTAAATTAAATGTGACCGTGTTGTAAAATGTCAAAGTACCTAACACTTTCTGGTAGTAGATTCTTTTAAGGGCAGGTGACATTTTCTCACCTGTGCTTAGAAACTCTGTTCCCTCCTTTTGTGTGATACAGCTTCATGTTGGGTCTTTCTTCTCTTCCCTCATTAATGTGGATATTTCTGTTTATGGTTTATTCCTTCATTGACTGTCTTTGCATCCTCATAGTATATAAGTCTAAATTATCCATTTAGTCTCATCCTGATGCCCTGCTTGTAGCCAGTTCTACTTCAGTGTCCCACTGAAACTTTGAGTGCAATAGGTTTTCAAACTCAAAGTTTTTTTCTCCTCTCCTTCCAGATACTTTCTCAGTTACTATTTTTTTTTTCCAGTTAATGGCAAGATGTAGTTTTCTAGTCAACAAAGTTCAAAATACTGAAGTTATCTTTTGCTGTCTCCCAAGTCCCTTTTGACAATTTGTAGTGTCAACTTGACTGGATTAAAAAATACCCAGATAACTGGTAAAACATTATTTCCAGGTATGCCTCTGAGGGTATAAGGACTGATAAACAAGATCACCCTCACCCAATGTGATGGTACTCGCCACTGTACTGAGGGTTGGGGTAGAACACTCACTCTCTCTCTCTCTCTCTCTCTCTCACACACACACACACACACACACACAAACAGAGCTGAGATACCCATCTTCACTTGTCCTGGAATATTGGAATTCTGGATTCTGTGGTCTTTGTGCTTCAGGACTTGTACCAGTGGCCCCCAGTTCCTCAGGCCTTTGCCCTTGGAGTTAGTGTTCCACACATTAGCAACTGTGGTTCTCAGACCTGTGGACTTGAACTGAACCATGAATCTCCATCTTGCAAATGGCTAGTTTTGGGACCTCTCAGGCTTCATCATCACATAAGCCATTTCACACAATGAGTTAGTTCCCTCCCTTCCTTCTTTTCCTTCCTTCTCTGCCTGTTTCTACCCTATTGATCTTGTTTTTCTGAAGAACCCTAATACCTAACCCATGCTTTAGATTTTCTCTCTTTGGTGCTAATTATCTACTTTATCTGTTTTTACTGCTAGGCACTAACCATCATCTGGGTTTTTACTCTTTTAACTAGCCTACCTATCTCCAATCTTTTTCTAATTCCTCCTACACATCAGGTCAACAAGTAACCTAGTTTTAAAAATTGTAACATCTCAAATTTGAAGTCCCAGGTTTAAAAGAAATTTTGCTTTATAGTTATATACAAGTCCAAAACTCTGTAACAGTAACCTAGTAATTTTTTAAAAACTTGAATCTTTGATATAGCCTGACAAGCATAGTATAAAGTCCTCAACTTATAATAGTTCACTTTATGATTTTTTAGCCTTATGATGGTATGAAAACAGAATGCATTCAGTAATAAACCATATCTTGAATTTCAGATTTTGATCCTTTCCCAGGCTAGCAATATAGAACATTCTGCTTTTGTTTGAAGTACAGTATACAATAAACTACTTGAGATTTCCAATACTTGTTATAAAATAGGCTTTGTTTTAGATTATTTTGCTCAAGTATAGGCTAATGTAAGTGTTCTGAGCACATTTAGGACAGGCTAAGCTAAGCTATGATGTTTAGTAGCTTGGGTGTATTAAATGCATTTCTGACAATGTTCTTTTCAACTTATGTGGATTTATCAGGACTTAACCCCATCATAAGGTGAGGGGCATCTGTATTACATATTGGACCTTCCAGATTATTATTCATATACTAATTCCACTCATTTGCTCAAAATCTTCACCAAATATTTAGTACCAATAAATAAAGTTCAATCTGGCATTCTTAATTGACTTTGCCTCTCCATTTACATGGGTATAGGTAATATATTGTTCTTAACCATTAGTTGTTCCATTTTTTCATTCTTTCATAACCATTTATTATTATCCACTGTCTTCCTGCCACCTGGAATGCCAACCTACTTCTATTTTCTGCTTCTTAGAATCCTAATTTCCCTTAAAGGATCACCTGAAATGTCCCCTCTTTTAGAAATTATTTGCTGCAGCCTCTACCTCCTGAACCACTATTTGTTGTCTCCCATAGCACTTACATATTTGTTCAGTATTATAATTGCCCGTGGATTTATCTTGTTATCTCTTACCATAAAATAAATTCTGTGTTTCAGAAAAAGTTGTGAATCTTACTCATTTGAATATACGTGGAGTTAGAGTTAGACTTATTGAGCATGTTGTAGATCTTGGATATAAAGTAATAAGATGTATTTCCTCATTTGGCTCATAAATTGGAATTGACGATAATTCCAAAGCATTAGTTCTAGAAAGAGTTTGAGCAATGGCAACATTTTTATAAAAAATGACAGAGTCAATAAAATCCCAGGAAGGATCATATTTATCTGAATGTTTACATTTAGCCTGGTTATTAAAAATTAATTACTTCTTCCTCTGTTTTCTTTTCTGTTGATTTCCAATATCTATGGCACAAACCAGAGGAGGAACTCACTCTTAGTATTCTGAAAGTGCCCTACTAATAGTTTGCTATGAATCCATCAGAGATGGATCATGATTTTCCTTTCCAAACAGACTTGTAGTAGAGAGAAAGATAATGTGCTTGATCACAGGGTTGACTGTACTTAACAGCAAGAAGTTTATTAAAATGGTTTTGTAACATTTTTTAATCAAAGAATTTACAAATCATATTTTTAGCCTACAAATGAGAGAATTTCTAAGATATTTATTTGCACAACTATTTTTTTTGTCTTGTAAAAATTACTGTCCAGGATCAGTTCTTCATTCCATTTTATTCCTTGGTTATATCTTTATTGTCATTTAATACACCTGAAAATTCCTTACCTCTGAGGTTTCATATTTCTTCTTTCCCAAGTCTCTACATATGAAATTTTATGAATTGTTTTCCTGGATGAGGAGTATTCATATCATTTATCAAAATATATGTCCCATGATTTCTATAACCTATGTGCTTTTCTTACTGGTTTCTAAAACCCCTTAAAAGCTTCAATAGAAAAATGAACAAAGACATGATTTTACAGAAAAATTTTAAAAAGCACTCTAGTGGAAATGACATGTTTAGCCTTAGTGATAATAAGGAAAATGTAAATTAAAACAATATGCAAAGATGTAAAAAAACCACTTTGAAGCCAATCTCAGCAATGTAGGAAGGCCCTTAGCAACTTAGTGACACCCTAGCCCAAAATAAAAAGGGCTAGGGATGTAACTCAGTAGTAAAGAACCCTTGGGTTCAATCCCCAGTACAAAAAACAAAAGACAAAAAGAAAACAAAGCTAACTTTTTTAAAGACCTAACATTGTAAAGTAGAATGCATCCGACAGAACTTTCTTGTGTTCTTATATGAGTACATGGCCAGTGCAACTCCATACCATGTATGTCCTCAAGAATGGGAAATTATATTCCATGTATGTGTAAAATGTCAACATATACTCTACTGTCGTGTATATCTAAAAGGAACAAATAAAACATTTCAATAAATAAGCCACTAAAAAAACAAGACCTAACATTGTGGGAATCTTTTAATTTTCCTTTTTGAGATTTATACTGAAGGAACAATTGGACAAATGTAGACATAGTATGTCTACAGAAACTAAGTGTCCATAAATTGAGGATTCGTTGACTTACATTATATATTCACATGATGTACTATGAAATAAATGATTAATACTTGTCTACTAATATGAAAATTGGTCCACAGTACATTAAGTTAAAAAAAAAATGAGGGCTAGGTTTGTGGTTCAGTGGTAGAACATTTGCCTTAGGCCTTGAGTTCAACCCCCAGAAATGAAAAGGGGAAAAAAACCCAAAAAACTAATAACAGCATGTTTAACTAATTTTTGTTTAAAAATATAGGAAAAATTCTGGAGGGGTATATACCTTAATTTGACAATTATCTTGGGTTGGGGTGAGGATTAGATCATAATCTTTATATTCTTCATCATAATTTCTGTATTGCCTATTGTTTTCACAGAGCACATCTATTTTTACAATCCAAAATTAATTTATATCTATTTTGAAAAACAAACACCAAATGTAATTTTTTCAGTTTTATTCTGACAATACAATAAAATATTTTAGCTATAATTACAGAAATATTAGTACATTATAATATATTGTAATTTTGTCAGGATATAACAATATAAAATATTCAATATATTTTAAATATATTTCATTTGGTTATAGAGTAATTATTAAATTAAGTTTAGTAGCAGTTACATTTGATACATAGAAAAATCTTTGTAAGTTAGCAATAAAACTCAAATTTAAACATTTTAATACTTTTATAAATAAATTAATAATGTTTATCTTGTAGAAACAAAGAACTCTGAGAAATTGGTTGTTTTAGCACACTGTGAAATTCCGAAGTTGAAGCCCCAAATTTAAAAGAAACAAGTTACTTATATTTTATCTACAAAGTTAAATCTTCATAACTTTTTAAGCTACACCTAAATATCTAGAAACTATTCATGAGCTGTATTTTAATGCTCACTCTTAGAATTAGGACTGAACAACTGCTGTTCATCTGGCTTCCTTGGAATTTAAGGTTTTAGCATCACTTGTCTTCCTCAGAAGTTAAATACTGTTAAAAGGGCAAGAGGAGACGGAGCTCGCAATGGAGTGAGTGCCAGTCATTCGCCATTAGCACCAGTCTGAAGTTTTTAGGAGCAAAAGTAGATTACCTTAGGGTTATCTGTGAGTTTGGATTTTCAAAAGAGGCAAGTGTGGCCAGTGTCTTGAGCATTTGCCTAGAGCAGCTTTTTTGTCTTTAGAGTGCATCGGAATCCTGTGGAAGGCTTGGTAAGACACAGATTTCTGGCCTATACCCATACAGTTTCTAATTTCCCAAGTCTAGGATGGGTCTGGGATTTGCATTGGTAACAAGTTCCCAGACCGTGCTGACATTGCCCATCCAGGGGCCACACTTTGAGAACTATTGGCCTATGCAGATCATAGCACACTGATCTGCAGTGTGATCTGCAGGTTGTTGCACACTGATCTGCAGTGTGGTCTGCAGGTTGTTTTAGCACACTGTGAAATTCCAAAGTTGAAGCCCCAAATTTAAAAGAAACAAGTTACTTATATTTTATCTACAAAGTTAAATCTTCACACTTTGAGAACTATTGGCCTATGCAGATCACTGAGCCCTCCTCACCACTATAGTACAGTTGGGACAGCAGGATATTTTTAGGACGGGTTAAGTCTTAATGGTAAGTGAATCTAAGTACAACTCAAAATGAAATGCTGCATGTCTCAGTCTGGGTGTGAAAATGGCTTGACAGCCATCACATGAAAAATGAAGAATGTAAACCATATCAGTGCCCCGGAGTCATGTTTTCCCTTACAAGGCAATTGGACTGGAGCAGTAGCCTGAATTTAGACATTAGCACCATTGATTCCACTTCAGTGGATCAAGAAGCATCTTCAAGACTGTCTCATGATGCCTGGCCCCTAAGACTCATCAAACTGTGCTACCATCACATATAAATGATTTTTTAAAATGTTCTGTAGAGCTTTGCTTTCTTCATGTTGTTCAGACATTAGCTTCTATGGGGGTTTAAGAGAAGCTGAAGGTCCTAGGTTTTCCCTGGGCAGAGATCTTATATTCAAACTTTTATTCAGGCCTTCTGAGCTATGAAAATGAAATGTAAAAGCAATGATAAGAGAAGAAAAAAGGGAGGAAGAACAACTCATGTATGTGAGATTTTTGTTTGGTTGGTTGGTTTGGTGCTGGGATTGAATTCTAAGTATACACTTGATCTCTGAGCCCTTCCATAAGATTCTTAAAAGAAGTAATAATTTACCTTTTTCTGAGGTACTGGCTCAGAAACAAGTCTCTCCTACCTCGTTTTCTCTCCCTCTTCCTCTCTCTAATTTAGCCTACTGCCTGGAACAGAGTGTGGTGCTGAACAAAATGCTTATTTGTCGAACTGATGAAGCCTGGGAATGTACCAACACACCAAAACAAATCTTAAGACATACAGCTACCAAATTATACAATTTATACATTAAGGTTTTTACACAATTTTCTCTCTCAATATGGTTTGTAAGAATGTATAACATAAAAACATTTTTTTTGTTCACAAAGAATTAGAAAAGTACCAAAGGAATAAATCTGAAAAACCAATAATGGAATATTTAGAGCAAAAATATTGAGCATGATAAACCAACAAATGCCATAATATTTCATGAATTATTGAACTAACTACTGAACCCAATTATGTAAGATATGTGCCAGTATTTATAGGGATGGGGATAAAGTGCACATCTAATAAGTAGTGTCCTAATTTGTGGGTACACTAAACAAAAGAAGCTAAAACTTGACACATTTGAGTGTGTGTGTGTGTCACAATGTCCTATTAAATTAATTCACTAGGTGTGAACATCTACTTTGAATTACAGGCAGGGTATATTGATGGAGTCTGATGAATTCAATGGAAACACAAATCTTCAAAGAAATATGAAGCAAGACCATACATTATTTCCAAGGCTGTTATGATTCCATTCAGGGAACCCTCTTTGGCCCTAGTTTTGTATATGTCTGAAAGGGTCCTGGGAAATCCATGAACCTCATCAGTTCAATCTTCATTCCCTCAGTCATAGGCTGCTCTGTAGCCCATTGCTCCTTCAGTTCTGTTCATGATGCTCCATTGTTCCACTTGACCTCCTTCTCCTGATGTTTCAGAAGGGAGGTGGCAGGGCAATCTAAGACTGCTTCAGCCTCCCTCAGCCTCAAAGACCAGAAGAGGAGAGGACAAGTGTCAGGAACCCAGTGGACCAAAATCTCTTATCTTTCCAGCTTTACATAGCCCCCACTTAGATAGTGGGCTGTGTGCAATTCTATCTATTTTTTGTGACAGGTCGTGGCCTTACCACAGGAAACGTTGAAACAACACAGTTTTAGAGACCAGGATCACAGAACTAACTTGAAAGAAATGCTTTGTTATGTGGGGAAACAAATTGAAACTGTACTACTCAGCCTTCGTAAACCAATACTGTTTGGTTGGAGAAAAATACCTAAATTCCTTTTCCAAGTCATTACTTTGTTATGTAGGAGGAAAAAAACAGCAGTTCTCTTTTGCTTTACTTCTTCAATGTCTTTTCTTCATGCACACCCGACAGCGACTTATTATTTTTTCTAACTCTCCAGCTTTCACAGTTGAGGGAATAGGCTTTCTGAAATAAAAACAAAACAGCAGCAACAACAAAAACCTAATTAACTTACAGATAAAAGGGAAATACTTGCTGGGTATGAGTTTTACTAATATATCTATCTAAATTTATTACAAGAACATCTTTCATAGAAGAAGTGAATTTCTGAAAAGATAAAGGTATATGTATATAGATATATATCAATCTATAAATCTCTGATATATATGTATCTCAATAATATATATATACATATATATGTATATCAACAGTTTATCATTTAAATTGTATTTCAGCAGTACTTGGAAAACATTGGCCTTGATGCAAACTTGCAGATCATTTTTCTCCTAATAAAAACTGTTCCTACCCTTTAAATAATCTGTATTATTCACAAATCTCCTAATACAATACAGCAGATCACTTGTGACTTTATTTGGTAATTTATATAAATTTATACATAAATATTAACTATGTTTAGTGATAATAAAAATCCCATAGTAAAAATTAGTCTGTAGTTCAAAACCACGGTTACTTATTGACTTCAAAATGCTTGTAAATTAGGAGTGCCAAGCTCAACAAGTCTTTTACTGGCATGGGGTGGGGAATTAAATGTGAGAACATCAATACTTAGGTGAATAAAAGCCTGCAGAGCAACCTTTGGAGAGTTCTGCAATTGAGTCATCGATTAAGCTTGACTTGAATAGTTACCTGAACATTCTTTCTGGGTTTAATGAAGCCAACCAGAAACTGTAGGAATTTGAATAGTAGTTGCACGTTCCTCTTCCATGACATTCTATAAATGGACTGGCTCGGAATTCCTCTAAGCAGGAGCCGGGGGATGCCAGCGCTTGCCCAGCGCCTTCAGAACCTGCACTTGTGAACTGTCACAATAAAATCTGAATAAAATCACTGTCCATTGGAGTTCAAATGTTCAATTATCTACTTTTTTGGAGGGTGGGGATTAATATAAGACTGCAAAGAAACAAACCGTAAAAAACAAATTAAACTTATACTTCTTTATCCAGATTTGCTAATATTCTAGCTATCTTTCAGGTTGTGATATAGTCATCAAAAAGAAGGAAAAGCTAATCCTTTTGCCTGTAATGCCCCTCCCCCAGGTCTGATGGGCTTTTTTTTTGTCCCAGCATCTGCTTACAGGTGATCTCAGGAAGGTTGTCTTTGACCTCATCTCTGTCCAGTCTCTGACTGTACCTTGCCTGATTTTCTCCATAGTACCTATTCCCTGTGGACTTCTGTGACTATTATTGTGATTTTTTTTCTGTTTGCCCATTGCCTATCTTTATCACCAGGATATAAGCTCTGTGAGAGCAGGAACTTTGGCCCCTGATATTCTTAGCACCTGGAATATTCATGGCACATAGTAGTGTTCAATAAAAATTTTGTTTTTTAGTACATGACTAGACACTGGTGAGCAAAGACGGGAGTGAGCGTATTACAGAGTATGATCACGTGTGCACTGGTCAGCTTGGCACACAGTCAATACAGTCTTTGTTTAGCACTTATATCTGGGAGATTTTTCTTAAAAATGCTGTTTCTCTTCATTCTCTTCTTCATAGCAATGGCAAAGGGGCACAAGGCACAAAGATTCTGAAGTGGACAGACCTGGGTTCAAATCCTAGCTTTACTTACCACTCAGTAGTCATGAGATATTGAGGAAATTACTTCATTCTTATTTGTGATACAAATTACCTTTCAGGGATGTCATTTGGATTATAGAGGATATATATATATATACAGGAACTGCCCCCCACACACACACACAGACACACACACACTCACAAAGACAAAAAGGCATTCCATTACCAACCCATGATAGTTGCTATTCATCTAAGTATTCTCTTGAAAAGTCTATTGTTTTAATGCTTCATTACTTACCATAGGTAACACTGTTTTTTTAAAAAAGCATATTTGCAAATTGTCAAATATACATGGTATCTTGTGCACAGTATCAGGTAGCATCCATTGTGGGGACCATATTTCACCCAGTACAATGTAAGACTCTGCAGAGAATCCTTCCTGTAGATTTTTTGTTCCTTTTCTCCTTACCATGACAAAAGAAAATCCTTTCCAGAGGGAAACCCAGCCATGGGGACATGGGGGGATGGTGGTGGTTTGGCTGTGAACAGCTATGGTCATCGCAGGACCTTCACAAACGGTGCATCTGTGACATGAAATGAATGTTATGCTGGCATTGCCACTTTCTGCAACATTTTGTTCCATTATAAGCAAGGCGATTCATTTGGACACACTGTAAATTAAGGGACTGGATTTTTACCTGCTAATAAAAGGCTCCAGGGCTCTGCCAGTAATTGGAGTCATGTCCATTGGCATCAGAGCTGGTGTTGACAGCCAGTAGGAATAATCATTCCGAGATGCAAAATTGCATATTTCATTGATGTCACAGAATAAGAATGGCATCGTGGTAAATCGCTGCAGGCAGCTCCCAAGAGTTCCTAATTCAACATGGAACTGAATATTACTTGCAGTAAATTAAGATTATTCTATTAAGATAGAGAGGCAACCTGATCAAAGACAACACAAGTGAGTTATTTGCAAAATGTCATATTGAAAAGCTTTAGTAATGACAGAAATCAAAACCCCAGCAGGCAAACAAATCCTCCTTTTCCTATCCTTAATACTTCCTATGGTCATTTTTAATCAGTCTAGTACTTGGGGGCTGGTGTAGTTTGTTTGAAACAATGTCATTGCTTCAAATAGTGACGGTTACTCATAACAGCCAATAGCCACATAGAATTTTCTTTAAAAAATCATTTGGGGATTAAAAAGAAGACAGGTGGTTTAAGTGAAAATGGTTTCCATTCAACCTGACAAGCTTGACTCCTTCTAGCATTTTCCATACCAGAATGTAACTTCGACTTCAGGCCAGTTGCTCTCTTTAAAATCTACTGGAGGACACTCAAGATTGTTTTTACTTATCTTCAGAGGAAGCACCCCACACTAAAAAGTTTGTAATCTCCATATGGAGCAAAACATCCAGAAACTCCCACCAGAACATTACCAAGGTCTTGTCCATGGGCTTGCTCGTTTCCTTGTACAAACAGAAGAGAGAACCCACTGTAGAGTGGCTCTGTCCCTTCTGGACATGAGGGGATCACTGTTGCTTGACTATGGCGTGTGAAGAGGAAGCCCCTCCTTCTTGTCTCCGTTGCAGGCAAGCCAGCATCTCCAGGTTTTCCCTTCAAACCTGGCAACCCATCTGATCCAGGTGGTCCTTTAAAAACCACATTATAAATGTTGTAACACAAACAGAACCTCAGAATTGTTTTCCAAAGTACTGATTGAAATGCTTTTGTGTATCTGTTAAGCTTCAAATACAGAGAGGAGTCCTAGAGAAGCGTGGCTTATAAAATGATCAAGCAATATCATTAAATGTTAACCAGTTAGTCTCACAATTCTCTTATTATTGATTTTTGCGTGTGTTATCGTGTTTTGAGATCAGATCTTCTTTATCTCTGAATTCCCTTGTGATGCCTAGCACAATGGCCTGTATGTGGTTGTGCTGTGTACATCTTTTATGAACAGATTATGGGACCTCCTACAATGTAAGGGAAAAGAAATCAAATATTTACAATTAGAAAGCCGTTCAAGTAGATACAAAGAAGTTACTAATGCTGTGGATAAATTCAATAAACAGTCATAGAAAATACTGGAAGCTCTTTTTAAAGGTGTAAACGTTAATAAAGTTTCTGATCCATTAGTAAGGCAAACATTCTCAGGTGTTACTTTAGAAGCCCACAGTTGACACACTTTTAATGTAGGAGAGGCACACATTCTTTAGTTTCCCTAACCACTGCTGTCATTCACAGGGGCTGTAATTGGTCCCAAGCAAAAGATGCCTTCCAATATCTGCACAGGAGTTGTAACGTGATTAGCTGAGTGGGACGGGAGATGGAGTGAGCTTGTATGCTAATGTCTGGTGTCCAAGGCTATTCTGCACCTTCAAGGAAGGGGTCAAGGCTATCAGCTGATCAGTCTCATGAGGCCTCTTAGCATTGGACTGTGTCTACTCACTAACCATTCTCACCCTAAATTGCATCGTGCTCCAGATGTTCTTGATGTGACCCCATTCTGAAACCCTGCCTTGGTCATTAAAGTTTATAGATTAATAGAATTAATCATTAGGACTTTGTTTTTTACCTTTTTGAAAACACATTGTGAGGAAAATATAAAGATTAATAATACTCTAATGAGCACTTGTGAAAATACTAAACAAAAGTAACTATGAGGTTAATATTAATAGCATAGTATTTGCATTTTTAAAATTTAAGTTTCCAGTCTTTATTATATCTGGGCATATGTACATACAAATAAATTGTGAAATCACATGTAGAAGTTTTTCTTACTTTAACAAAGTCAGCAATCCTAAAAATATAAGATTGGGACATTTCAGTATTTTCCAGAGGGGTACTTTGAAACTTTTACAGAAGGTAAATTTGGATCCAGGTGTCAAACTGACACACATAGCTTTGTTCAGACATATTTAAGAGGCTCCTTTCCAGTACACACACAATTGTTGATTGAGGTTGTGGTTTGTGTTAATGGATATTCAGAGGGGAAGTGACTGTACTGTGAGAGCTGTAACCTAATTAGTCCATCCTAGCTTGCATGGACAGACTGGGGGATAACTGTGGGCAGGTGGGGCATGGATGGAGGAGGCGGGTCCATCCAGACAGGACAAGACTGAGGACTTGCCCTGGAAGGATGCATCTTCCCTGTGGCTCCCTCCCCGACTCTATCTGCTTCCTCTGCTGCCACCCTTCTACCATGATGTTCTGCCTCACCTTGGGCCCAAAGCAATGGAGTTGACCGACTATGGACTGAATCTCTGAAACTATGAACACAAAATAAACTTCTTCTCCTCCAAGTTGGTCTTGTCAGGTATTTTGGATACAGCGCCATAAAGTTGACTAACCCAAGTGATATTCGACAATGGTGTAGTTAAAAGATGGATTTCCTATATAAGGATACTAAGTTGCTCTACTCTTCATATCAAGATAATGTTTTCCTAACTTGATACTTATATAACACTCCTCCAATATGCAGTTATTAACTAACAATTCCTATAGGTAATTTTAAAACATTGGCCTTTCTGAAAATGGAACACCCACTAGAGTTTCATTATTTCTATCTGTCCTGAGTCTAAGTTGTACATCAGACTGAAAGTTTGAAGTACATAAGCCCAAGGTAGGAAAACAGCATGTTCCAGTAATTGTTCATTTCCCATCTTCTTCCAAATGAACTTCCAAACAAAACAAACTGAAAGATCTATATTACCTTTGTGCTTACACACCTACATAAGACCTCCATGTTGAAACAGCACTCCTTCAGCAAAAAAACCAGGTTGGGTGTTTGTTTACCTTGCTCTCCTTTGTGGCCTTTGTTGCCTTTTTCTCCAGGTGGTCCGGGAGTTCCTGGTTTTCCATCATTGCCAGGTTTACCTCTTGGCCCACAGGGTCCTAGGCAAAAACCAATGGTGCCTTTCATCATGTCAGGATCAAAGGTAAGGTGGCCAACCATCCCAGTTAACCTGGGACTTCCTCAGTTTCAGCAGCGAATGTCCAGCATTCCAGGATGACCCTCTATCCTGGGCAAAGTGGGATGGTTGCTCATCCAACTTGTTACCTCTGCCCACCCCTCCAAAAGACCCTAAAATGAATTAATAGTGTATGAAATATAGAAGTTTAAAATTGTGCTGCCATTTTGATTTATTCTATTCCAGAATTGACGATGCCCATGTACTGCTCAAACTAATAAGTAAAATCTAACTTATCTCCCATGTGACTCACACACATTTACAGCACAATAGTTCCTTTCAGAAGTTTATCATAATACGCTAAGTATATGTAAAGGGGTAGTTCAATTTCCAAACACAAATATTTTAAAAAGATTTAAAAGTAATTTTTCCTAACATTTTGCTGCATAAAGTCTTAGAAAAATCTAAATTCATAGAATTTGGGTATATTCAGGCAGTCATTTCAAAATAGAGCTCCAAGGCTGACAGCTGTCAGAGGAGATAGACATAATGCCTGTATCTTAATAAAAAAGTGCATATAAATATGTAAAAATATGTATATATAAATATATGTATGTATATGTATGTATATATATATGTATGTGTATATATATATGGGGGGGAGAGAGAGAACCCAAGTTTATACCATGTACTCAGTTTTCAATAGATTCTAAGGTCTTTTATTTGCTGGTCAAGGGTAAATGAGCTCAATCCTATATTATAAAAAGACCCACTACAATGTTTAACATTTTCTGTGAAGCTATATCATTTGCCTCCAAAATGCTTTACAGGTATCCTGGTTCAATCAGTTCTAGAGATCCAAGTCACTGCTGCCAGGTCCACACCTGGGTTTCCTGGTGACCCCACTGGCCCAGGATCTCCTTGCATCCCTGGTTGTCCAGGTGGGCCAGGTGGTCCTGGGCTTCCTGGAAGGGAGATGACCTTAAGTGTGCCAGGATCGCCAGGTACACCTATTGACATAAAAATAATAATAAGATGGCTTCATGGATGAGTCACCCTTTTTTCTTGGATAGCAATAAATTGTACGGAGATATATTTACCAGGTAATCCTTTTGGCCCAATTGGCCCTGGAGGTCCAAATGATCCCAGAAATCCTGGATCACCCTTCTCTCCTTAAAAAAAATTTTAAAAAGAAAGAAAAGAAGAATGATTCATATAGGACAATTGATTTCCTAGCTCTAAGGATAAATTATGGAAGTTATAATTGGAGTTTTATGTCACAATATGATGATGGTCACAACTTCAATATGTTCACATGGGTTTTGGCATTTCATTTGTACATAATCAGTCAGATTCATCATTCTATTAAAAATGCCCAAAGTATGAGGACTAGAAACAGAATAAGAAGCTGAATATATAATGTGTATGCACATTACATTTATAATGTTATGTATGTACTATGTATATATGTATGTATATTGAATATATACATATAGACCATTAGTCTGCATTCTTCTTTAACCCAGAAAAACAAATATTTGCAGTCTTAGCAATTTGGTATTCGAAGTGCTATAAATAACTAGCATCTCTGTGAGCAGCGCTGACAAAGGAAAATTCTTGAAATCTTTAACTCATAACAATTACCTAAAATTGGTTACATGATTATGATCACAACCTCTTGTAAGAGAACACAGTGATGTTTAAAATCCCATTTGTAATAAACATTTTCTTTCTTGAAATAAATGCCTTTTGTTTAAAAAAAAATGCCCAAAGTAGGCATTTAGAACTTGTATTTTAGTCAGGGGCTGTGGTGCACACCTGTAATTTCCACTATTTGGGAGGCTGAAGGCAGGAGGATGTAAGTTGGAGATCAGCCTCAGCAACTTAGTAAGGCCCTATCCCAAAATAAAAGGAGGAGGAGGAGGAGCAGAGGGGGAGAGGATGAAGAAGAAGAGAAAGAAAAAGATGAACTTTTATTTTAACATTGAAGGGTTCCTACAAGTTCACTTTTTTTAGCCAGAAACCAATTTAATATTCAAGGCAAAATACAAAGTCACACTAAAATCTATTTTAACACCTGGTGAGTTATAATGCTTAGTTGTCATAGTTATTTCCTTTCTCGGCTTATTCCTGTAGCCTTATCAATAACCCAGAGTACATTCTATCAGGAACTCTCAGAAGCATACATAGGAGTTTTGTTTGATGTGAACTACAAATTGGTTGATATTTCTCTTTCTAATCATAATCTTTTACATAAATGAAATAAGGTTGCCAAAAGCCTTTTGTTTGGAGAATTCTTCTATTCTGAAGAATTTTGAAAAAGTGTAGACATTATATTGATTACTTGGGAAGACTTTAATACTAAATGTGATACTAATAGAGAAATAAAATAATTATAGTTAAACAAGTTAACTGACAGATACACTATAAATTGTCCCCTTGATACGACAACTGAAGGAAAGCATAAGTGTCTATTTGTATCCACAAGAAGCCAAAATGTTTTTCCCTTTGGTGACTAAACATTTCCAAATAAAGAAGAACAAGCTCATTAGTAGCTTCAGCTGATGGATTTTTTTCTGAAATCTAGAAGAGCATCTGAATATGTTTTATGGAATATTTTTTTTAAAAAACTGATTTAAAGAATCTCCTTTATAATTATTTCTAAATATTTCACCAGAATGTTT
>JAJEJO010001731.1:84183-166732 GCA_020662805.1 Glaucomys volans
TTTTTTTTTTTTTTTTTTTTTTTTTTTTTTTGGAACCAGGGATTGAACTCAGGGACACTCGGCCACTGAGCCACATCCCCAGCCCTATTTTGTATTTTATTTAGAGACAGGGTCTCACTGAGTTGCTTAGGGCCTCACTAAGTTGCTGAGGCTGGCTTTGAACTCACGATCCTCCTGACTCAGCCTCCCAAGTCGCTTGGATTACAGGTGTGCGCCACCATGCTAAGTGTCTATTTGTATCCACAAGAAGCCAAAATGTTTTTCCCTTTGGTGACTAAACATTTCCAAATAAAGAAGAACAAGCTCATTAGTAGCTTCAGCTGATGGATTTTTTTCTGAAATCTAGAAGAGCATCTGAATATGTTTTATGGAATATTTTTTTTAAAAAACTGATTTAAAGAATCTCCTTTATAATTATTTCTAAATATTTCACCAGAATGTTTTATTTAGTGGATGTTTTATACATATTCAAGTTGCAGATATTTTTATTCTGAGGTTGGGAAAAGTGATGGTTTGGCAAATTTTGCCCAGGCTGCCTGCAATGTCCACTCTCCAATGTCCAGTGAGACTTCTCAGAATGATTTGCTATGATTTAGTCTTAGCACATTTGCTCCTTAGAGACCCAGTGGTTGGGTGCATTTAGAAAATCCACCTGTCCTTCTTGGGACCTCCCTTTCCCTCCATGAAAATGGGACTCTGTTCACATTATATACACTCATTACTTAGCATCCTTATAGGCTGTGATGAGAGATTCCTGGCCTGACACAACCCACACCAGAGGAATTAACCAGCTAAGACAATGACTCAAACACTCTAAACCTTATTGAAGGTCATAGCACATGTTTTCTTACTTTTTATTTTTAGATTAAGAATATAGGGGCTGAGGATGTAGCTTAGTGGTGGAGCACTTGCCAAGCATGAATGAGACCCTGGACTCTATCCCCAGTAAGGCGCACACACACACACACACACACACACACACACCAAGAAAAACCAGTGCATACAAGCGGAAAAAAAAATTTTCTTCATTTCCCCCCCCAACAATCTGGTGACTATTCTTTCAGATTTTTCAACTTTTTGAAAATTTGAAAATAACAAGCACATATAGAAAGTAGTACTCTTTTTTTGGTGTGGTGCTGTGGTTGAACCCAGGGCCTTGTGCATGTGAGGCATGCACTCTACCAACTGAGCTACATCCCCAATCTGAAAGTAGCACTCTTAATGTAGCTCTCCTTTCCTCATCTGGACACACATCAATACCCTAAAAGGTAACCACTTTAAGCTGTTTCTGTTTTAAGCTTGTCTATCATTTCCATCCTTAAATTATAGTTCTAATTTTTAATTCCCATAGGCTTGGGTGCTGCTGGTCTTTACTCACGTTGAGGTCCAATTTGTATGGACTCTCACTGACTATGGTATCCACAGATGTGCAGCAAATATTTGTGTGCCCTAAAATGTGAATTGTAAAAATTGCATTTGTATATAAAGAGCAGTATACAAAAACATTACCTTTCATGCCTGGAAATCCTTGGAACCCAGGATCACCTCTGAGCCCTGGAAAACCTGGGGCACCTGGTGCTCCCTGTATTTCAAGTGAAAGGGAGCAAAACCACAGATGACATTTTAAA
Source organism: Glaucomys volans (assembly GCA_020662805.1). NCBI lineage: Eukaryota > Metazoa > Chordata > Mammalia > Rodentia > Sciuridae > Glaucomys > Glaucomys volans. The sequence goes on from JAJEJO010001731.1 coordinate 85,812, forward strand.
ATCATAATACTCAAGGCATTTTTTAAAGCAAAAAGAATGCAAAATTATGTTTGATGAGACTGAAGTAAAGTTGACACATCATATTTTATCATTCAATCCAATGTTTCACCTACCTATAAGTGTCACCTAGACCTCTCCTTAGGACTATTTTTTAAAAAAGTAATTAAATAAAAATTTCCTTTAGGCCCAAGACCCAAACATACTTTTTAGTGTCACTATATGTTTTGTAGTATTGAATACAATTAGATATTTTGTATCCTAAATGGATTGCTCAGTATTGGGAGAGCTTTTAGGAAGGATAAGCACCAGACCACCAGAATGAGAATTATTATCTGCATTTGGAGTCATGACAAAGAAGATGGTATCTTGTTGGGCATGGTTCTATTAGGCTGTAGAGTTTAGAGATTCCTCCTGGAGAGAGTGATAGGAGAAGTGAAGTGTCCAGAGATGGCAGTGGAAAGGGAGAAAGCTCTTGCAGATACATTTGACTGGGAAGTAATAACCTGAGTGGGCAGGAGGTGCTACTGTCATGTGAGGCTCCCACTGTTGCTCCTGAGGCCATGACATACTCAAGTGAGGCCACAAAGGGGAGAGGAGCAGAGCTCCTGAAAAGAGCTGTATGTCAAAGTGTATGTTAAATCTACTCTCACACAGTCCACAGGAATTAGAACGAATGCTGTTGTTGAGAATAACAAGCTGAAAGTCATGCAAAATGCCAAGAATAACAAAACTTGCCTTTGAGCCAACTGTCTGTGGAGGAAGAAGAGCAAAGAAAGAACCATCTTATTGCTTCACTTGATCTTAGCCAAAGGGCCAAGAAGTGGTAAGTCCTATTGCTTGGATGAGGTAGTCTGAGGCTAAAAGAGGAGGGAGAGGAAAGACAACCAACTGCTCAAGGACTTTCCATCTTCTGATATCTGCCTATTATCTTGAGCCAAGGGAACTAAGAAGGGCCTGGTGCCAGGGCCAGTCCTGGGGTGGGAGGGAACTGCTCTGGGCAGAGAGCTGTCAAGGGTCAGTCGAGACACCCATCAAGAAGAATTATCTTCCAACTGCAAATGTGGAAGCTTTTGACCATGAAAGTACTAGGGGACTTAAAAGTGAGATTACATTTATAAACCAGACTTTCTCCCTCCCGGAGTCCCTGGAAGAACTTAGATGCCATCACAGATCAGTGCTGACAATTTTCAAAGTATCAAGGAGAACATGAGAAGCACCGCAGACTAGAAACAGACAGATACCTCATTTTTCAAAATAATTATTTTATTTATTTATTTCTTTTTCTTTTTCTTTTTCTTTTTTTGAACCAGGGATTGAACTCAGGGACACTCGGCCACTGAGCCACATCCCCAGCCCTATTTTGTATTTTATTTAGAGACAGGGTCTCACTGAGTTGCTAAGGGCTTTGCTAAGTTGCTGAGGCTGGCTTTGAACTCTCGATCCTCCTGACTCAGCCTCCCAAGTCGCTTGGATTACAGGCATGCGCCACCACACCCGGCTCAAAATAATTATTTTGAAAGGTAGATTCTAGACCCTAAATACCAAGAGAACTGAAGAGAGCTCAACTTGATTCCTGATAATAGTTGTGCAAAAGTACCTCTACATTCGTCACTGAAGAGGCTCCAGGAGGAGGCATTCAGAGTTACGGCACAGAGGTCCTGTATTCTCCTATGAACTATCAAAGCATGGGTCTCTCTATCATGTCTATGTGCCTACTCATAGGGCAACCAGAATGGATTTAAAGCCAGATCAGAAGGTAGTTAACAAAGGGATTAGTTCTAACTTACAGAGAGGACTCTGGGCACATAGAGCTGCTCTGTCAATGCTTTTGAATAAATAAATGATGTCTTGCTTTCTTAGTCTAGAAAACTGGACCTCCATGACTGGCCTCTGTTTAGCCCTGTAGCCTCCTCTTGATGTGTTCACCCCACTGCCTCAGACTCCAGTGAAAGAGCTGTGCTGGGCCATCGCTCACACACACTCATCATCTCTGCTCTGAAGCTCCTTTCCTCCCTGCTCCCACCTTGACTGCTATACATCTTTTCAGACTCAGGCCAGGGGCAACTTTTCCCAAGCACCTTCCGTCCACAGAAGGGATGAAACACCCTCCATGTTCCCTCAGCCCTCCCCCATTCCTCTCAGCACCTGTCTGTGTGTCTGTCTTGTTCATCTCTATTGCAGGCTCCTCCAGAGTAGAGGACTGTGTGCATTTATTGTCCTGTCCATCACTACCGAGTAGATGCTCTATAATGATTGTCAAGCCACACTGCCCTGTCCCATGTGTTTCTAAGATTTCCTGAATCCTTGCTCTTAGGTGCACTGCACAGATGCGTGACAAATGCTAAACTTGTGTTGCCTCCAAGTACTTCGGGCCTGGCAAGTGACTCACCAGAGAAAATAATACTCTTGGATTAATAATGAGCAAGTATGAAAATCGACCATATGAAATATAGTTATAACAACAATAAGTCAATATTGCGTTAGTAATAAGTCAAAATAATTGTCCACACTCACCGGATGACCTGGTGGCCCTGTATCCCCTATAATTCCAGGTGGACCTTTTGGGCCAGGCTGCCCCATAAATCCTTTGTCACCTTTTATGCCTATAACTTGACTCCCTGGAGGTCCGGGGGGACCTGGATCACCTAAATTGGCAAAGAACCTGTCATTATTGCCAGTAAGGGATCCTGGAAAGTGCTATCAGAGATTTTTTTTCAATAAAGTGCAAACCCTGTACCTTATCATTGAAAATAGTTTTTCCCCCACTGTGTGTGATGGCACTGTGGTGAAGAGAAAATAAGATAATGCCAGGAAAGCACCCACTACAGTTAGGAATAGCTTCTCCCTGCACACAATCTATTATTGTGCCTGGGCCCTAGACCTGGTCTTCAGTAGATGCTCAATAAATACAGGTCCCTCTCTTTTAAAATCAGTGATTTGTACCTACTAATCTTTCCAGCAGGCTGCTCTCCCTCAACATCCCCAACAGTCTCATAGCTGTGAGAACAGTGGGTACAGGAAGAATGGAGAACAGAGGCAAAGAAGAAGCAGTGAGGTCACACGAGAAGGATGAGAACTTCAGATGCCAAAAGTGACTTTCATTTTATCTTGCTTAAAAGTAAACCCTCTACCTGGATTTCCTCTTGAACCTGGTGGACCACAATTTCCTTTTTGGCCAGGGATGATTGCCCCAGGCTGACCTGGTGGCCCTGGGGGTCCTCTTGTGCCCATGGGTCCTCGAGGCCCAACATCTCCCATGGCTCCCTTCCTGCCAGGAAGGCCAGGCCAGCCAGGGGCTCCCCTGTCTCCCTTAGCTCCTGCAAACAAGAAGTCTCAGTAAGTTTCTGTCATGCTTCTGTAGCTGGAACTTCAGGTTGGGGTTATCTTCAATAATGCAGACACTTTTCTTGAGTATCAAGATTCACAATATATGTATTTTTAAAAGAGCCTGGTAAATGAAATGTGGGTCTGCAGTTCTTCCTTTAAATGGTAGTTTGATCCTAGCAAATTCACTTCATTATTAAAGGATCTGTCAGCTTGTATTAAAAGAGAAAGTAATACCCGTCTCGGCTCAGTTCTTTAAAGATCAAGTGAGATAATAAACAGATAAAAAGCATGGAATAAACTCTGAAGTGTTATGTGAATGTAAGCCACATCTATTGTGATCTGATGGACTGTGATTCCAATGACATTATCCTGTTACTGATAATTCAATAGCACATTAAAAGTTCAACTTCATGGTACTGATGTGTGCATTTCAAGTACTGTCCAGCTAGGCCAAGACAAAGGAGCAACAGAGATACAGTCCCATTTGTGTCTTCTGGTTAATTCTTCCTCAAAATGAGAACACTTAGTCTGGGAGGGTCAAATTCAGCAAGAGGTTTGGTTTATCAAAGAGCCCCTCAAAAGTCACAACTTAACACTGATTTATTCTCTTTCATCTCAGAAAATCTTTAAGAGATTGTGCTTTGACATTCGTGGATGAAAAAAGTGACTTTCATTTTATCTTGCTTAAAAGTAAACCCTCTACCTGGATTTCCTCTTGAACCTGGTGGACCTCGATTTCCTTTTTGGCCAGGGATGTACAAACTGCAAATAATCTCTCCCTCCTCCCTCCCATCTCTGTGCTGTTCTTGAGAGAGTAAATGGCATGAAAAATAGCAGACAAATTCAAGGAGGGATGGGGAAAAGCGAAGGTGAGGCTGGAGGCTTATTGGGAGGGCTTGGGACATTATTATGTGGCAAAAAACTTAAGAGCTATGATGAAAATAAAATTGATGAGTGTTAAATATCCAGCCCTGTGTCCATCCACATCCTTCAACTTTTTAGTGCTTTTTTTTTTTCAGAGTAAGTATTTAGATGACTTCAGCTCCCTCACTTTGAGCTCCGTGATGCTATGTTTGTATAGCAATGATCTGAAGTGCCCAGATGCTTGGGTTGTACCTTCTATATTCATTAAAACAATTCCTTGTTCTGCAAAATGATTTCTTCTTAGGATTTGGAGGATAAACTAATTGAATGGATTCATACCTTCCAAGTCTCAATAAACTCCTCATCTTCAGCTACCCTGGAAGGACTGAGGTGCATGTTCATTTACTTACACATTGGTTATTTTAAAGGCATTTTTACCTAAGGTATGATCATTTTATATCAAATTTTACTTGCAATGAAATGCTATAATATTTTCATTCCAAAATATTAGATTTCAAGCTTAGCCTAAAAATATAAACAGAAGTTTCCTTTTTCCCAGAATTCTGGAACTAGAGAGTGGATAGGGGAGGGCTTCATGGTCTTGAGGCAGAAGGGATCAGGGACACATGGAAACACTGAGATCAGTGGGAAGGACAGACATCAAGAAGCAAAGGGAAAAGAGCAGCTCCTGTGTACTTTCATACTGAACTCTTGGGCCAAGAGGCAGTTCTGTTCTGGTGAATATCTCAACAGCACTGGGCTCCCCTCTGTTGGTTCTTTCAGCAGCAATAGCTGAGGTTTTCAGTGGGTCTAGGCCTCTTTGCTAATGAAATACTCCTATGCATAGGACCCAAGGCTGAGAAGAAAAGGAGAAAATAGTCTGATATTTCTCTTGGGGATTTGGCTCAGTGATGAGCCTTTGCCTGGCACCTGTGAAACCCTGAGTTCAATGCCCAGCACCAAATAAATAAAAGTAAATAAATAAATGGAGCTAAAAGCAGGTACCTAATCTTGTAAGACACTGGCATGAGAAATGCGGACTTGCAGACTTGCACAACAAAACTGTGTATATACTTTGAATGACATGTTTGGTAAATTGCCATGTTTGAGTCGTTGAGAGAATAACTGGGTAGCAATAGCAGGAACCACAAACTCACTGTGGGGGTAGGATTGGACCTGTGAGGACAACAGGCAGGAAGGGATGGTATTACCACTGTGTCTCCGAGCCCCAGGGAGGGATGCTCACTGAGAAGCCAGCAATTCTACCTGCATCCTTCTCTAAGTTGACACATGGAAATCATACTGGCAACAAGGCAATGATGAAGAACTCTTCTTTAAAACAGACTTTCATAGAAGGAAATTCCAAAAGTGGATCACAGTTTCTAATCCACTCTCTTTGTGGTGGTGATAATGAACACTTTTAATTGAATACTAAGACTATCAATAAGTTATGTTGCCACTGAGACTTCTTTAATTCACTAGGTTAAGTTTATTTAATACAGCAAGCAAACCAAACTGGATTCTGTCATTAGAAATGTGCTTCTCTAAGTCAGGAAAGAAGTGCTTACCTGGAGCACCTGGGTTCCCTCTTGGGCCTGGATGGGCCCCCAGCAAGCCTGAAAGAGAGAAGTTTGACATTTAATATTTTGTTAATTTCATGACTTTATAAATATGAGTATATATGTGTATAAGTTATATGTATATCATATATATGTATCTAAATACATATATATATGAAGGAAGTTTAATTATCACATCCCAAGAACATGTTAGAAAACATTGGTTCTATTACAGAAAAAAATCTTTAGCACAATGAAGGATTAAAATGTTTCTAATGATTCTACTCAAAATAACATTAGTGGGATCAAAGATAATGATCAAGGCTGGGTGTAGTGGCACACACCTGTAATCCCAGCTATTAGACAGGGGCATTGCAAGTTTAAGGCCTGCCTCAGTGATTTAACAAGATTCTGTCTCGAAATTAGAAGGAGAAAGGACTAGGGATGTAACTCAGTGGTATACGCTCCTGGATTCACTCCCCAGGACCAAATGTGTGTTGGGGGGTGGGGTATAGATAATGAGCAAGTTGTACCTGTTTCTCCTTTTTCTCCAGCTGGACCAGGAATTCCATCATGTCCTTGGTTACCTCTTACACCTATTGATCCAGGAAGTCCTTGGAATCCTGGAAGACCTGTAAAAAAAGAACTCATAAACCAAAACAAAATCCATGCCATTGAAGAGAGGACTCATTTCCTACTAGTGATCTAGTGTGAATACCAGGGAGATGTGCAGAATTTTGTTAAAGGTGCTAGGTTTTCAGAGCTATAGTTACATGAAATTGGAATCATAGTGGAAAACTTGCACAAATTAGTATTACCAAGGAGGTGATTGTGATGGATGCTTAAGTGAGCAGATATGTGGATCAGAATTAGAGAAGTGGAAACATCTAACTCCATCTCTCTACTATTTTGGGATTTGAGTGCTGAGTAACTGGAACTTTCTTCTAGAAGAGTAGTAAGTGCACAGAGATTCTAACCTCAGGAGAAAATGTGCTTCCCTTAAGAAACGGGGCAGAACAAGTACAAAAATGAAACCTGGAGGGCCTTTTACTCCTGGACGGCCTGGGAAACCTTTGATTCCTTTAAGTCCGAAATCACCATCAGGACCTGGCTTTCCTAGAAATGGAGAGGGAGGGGAAGGAAAAGCAAACACAGAAAGATTAATGCTTACAGAAGTGCCTGAAAAGGTCACTTCCTGCAGTCACCTGTGCTCCAGCTGGCCTCAAAGAATCTCTGGTGACAGGTCCCCTCGAGCATTTGTCTTAGCAGTTATTCTCCCAGGGACCCACAGCAGAGATGTGTCCACTCATTTTCAAAAGCACGTGTATACTGACCACATGGCCCCACGCAAGATCTGAAATGCTGTTTTCATTGTTGCTAACTACAAATGAGTTGAAACTTGTAGTGTTCCAACAGATAGTCTAAATGCTGTCTTTAATTAAGACCTGAAGCTGCAATCCAATTGTTTTCAAGAAAACACAATAAAAACAAACCTAAGCTGTAAGCTAATAAGAAAACCATCCACTGTTCAACCCAGAAATATGCCAGAAAAAAAGAATCAGAATAATGCATTAGGGTTCGAATTGTGTTGTCCTCAAATTCACGTGTTGAAGCCCTAACCTGCAGTACCTCAGGATGTCACTGTATTTAGAGATGCATTGTTAAAAATGAAGTAGAAACGAGGTCACTAGTACGGACCTTCATCCAATGGAGACACCAATTGAGTGGTGTCTTTGTAAGAGGAGTTTAGGACTTAGATGCCCACTGGGAAGACAGGGAGAAGAAGGAGCCAAGCAGCTGGGTCTCAGAAGATACTGATCCTGCCCACACAATGACCTCCGGCTTCTGAACTTGAAGACCCTCAGAAAAAAAATTCTGTTGCTTAAGTCACTTCATTTGGGGTATCTCTTATGGAAGTTTGAAAATCCATACAAACATAAGATCGTGCAGGTAGGTAACATTTCGTATCTTAGGCTGAATTTGTTGAGGTAGCATTTCAGAAGTTTTGCCTACAGGGTATGTTTTTAGATTTCAGTTTCCCAAATAGTAAAATTAGACTCCTCTTGTAATTCACTGTTTCTTAGTGTCTCAGAATTTCAGGTTCCAAGTTGAATAAAAATAATTGTACCATGTAAGCATTCTGTTCACAGAGAACACTCCAGGAGGCTAGTATTACCACATGTAGTGCTTCCAACCTTTAGAACCCTAAGCCACAGCTCACCTGGGTGGCCAGGATTTCCTGGACTTCCAGGGGCTCCCTCAGGTCCAGCAGGCCCTGATGGTCCAGGCAGGCCAGGGGGCCCTCTTTCTCCTTTTTTTCCAACGTCACCTGGCAATCCTGGATCCCCCTTAAATTCAGTCAAACACCTTTAAAATTCTCATATAAGCAGGATATGTGATTAGGATTAAGAATAAACTTTGTTCATTAACTCATTCATCAATTCGCATCAAGTTACCTGCTATAGCCAATACCACAAAAGGTGCTGGGAATAAGCTGGCTACATGGTTTGTAGGGCGCAATGCAAAATAAAAATGTAGCTGTCTCTCTTGTTTTTAAAATTAATTTCAAAACAACAATAGTAGAATATTAAACCAAGTCCGGGTCCTTCTTCGCCTGGGACCTTTGTGGTGACAGGCTCAGACCCTTGAAGCTGATGGTTCCCATCTGTATGGATCATGTGTGGATACCATCCCACATCCATACATGACACATACAGCCGTGCATTCATGGAGCTTCAGAGACCGGGGGAGATAAATATTAAATAATCACACAAATTTATAATTATAATTATGATGACTGACTGGGAATAAGAAGTAGCTAAACCAAATGGATACGTGTACTATATTACTATGCATACGGATTCAGGTATGTCAATCACACATGCAAAAAAATACTTTCAATGTTTTAATATTCATTCAATCTGCACTTCAGTCTTATGATGAATCAGAATATATGGGTTTGATGGTGACTGGTAAATTTTCCACTGTGGCTGTTACTATGTTTTGCTAACCTCAGAAGACCAGCTTACATACAGTTCTAAAGATTGTTTCTTATGGTTACCTGTGAAAATTCAAAATCTAAATAGAACTATAAATTAACAGAATGTGAATAAAGTTAAGTAGAATTCCTCACTGAGAAAATTTCTCAGTGGAAGGAGTCTTCCTGGATTCCTGAGAATTCACTCTAAATGGAAAGGGAAAAGGAAATTTGCATTCCAACTCATAAAGGACTATTTTCCTGGACCCATGCAGGATCTAAAATTTTTCTTTCTTTTTTTTGGCAATTACTACTGGAAAATATGAAAATTTTAAGAAAAGTGTTATTTTGTTGCTTAAAAGAGAGGGAGAAGGTTCCCTAAGTAGTAACTTTTAAGTTTTGGAGTTGTATATTCTTGAACATCTGATGGAAAATATGGGCTCTTTCATACAAAAATTTGCTTTCAAACACTTTGCATTCAATTTCAGGAGATGAGTATGTTTCTTGGGATTCCATAGATTCCTTCAGGGATCCATAGAACCCATGTTAAAAACCCCTACTTATGGGAATTTCTATTGGTGGTTCTATAATGGTCTAGCTCTGGCTGTTCGTGTAATTACAGTAAACAGAAAGGTTGAAAAAGCAACTAAAGCCTCCTGACACATTTGATTGCTGCTTCACACAATACACTATCAAGAGCTTTGACCTCCAACCTGGATTTGACAGACACAGCACAAGAACATGAGACAAGATAAAAATGTTCTGCATAATGGAATGAAAATACTTTCCATTCTATCAACAAGAAAGATAAATGTATATATCTTAGGATTCCATTTGCTTTTTAAGAAAACTTCTGAATTGCTTTATTTTATATCTTTATGGTGTCTTAATAAGACAAATGCTTTTGATTGTAAGATTTGTAAGTCTATGTGAGATGAGTCCATGGCAGAGACTAGCCACTTTATATCACAACAGAAAAAAACCCTGCCCCATCAGGTACTATGGGCATATCATCACTGCCTCCTTCTGGGAACACACTTAAATTGCAGGGACAGAGAAATTTCTTGATGACTGAAACAGGCTTTCTGAAGTAGACAACTGACTGCTAGAGAGGCATCCTCAGTTGTGGAAGTAGTATCTTTAAAAATCCAATTAACTGCCTAAAAGTAATAATGTTTTCAATTTTCTCTACCCACATTGAATCTGAGTGCTTATCAATATTTCTGTGTGGGTTTCCCCCACTCCCAAACACAAATATTTCAGTGGCCTATGTACCTTTGGTCCTGGTGGTCCTGGCCTTGTGTCTTTTGAGTAACCTGGTTCTCCCTTATCTCCTTGGAGACCATGAGTACCTGGGAAGCCTGGTCTTCCAACTAGACCTGGAAGTCCTGAAGGTCCTCTTTTTCCTTTAGAACCTGAAATTAAGAACCATATTAGGTAAAATAGGTAAACATGGAAGTTTTTAAGTGTTCTTCTTTTGACCTTCATGTAAAAAACCCATTTCTCAAGAACTTGGTTTTTCAGAATCATGAATTCATCAGGTAGTTATGATACGTGATTTTAATATGACATAAATATTTATTTTGTTTTAATTCATGTTCTAGTTGCACAGAATACCTGTACAACTTATTTTAGATGAGCATTCTTCTAAGTGGAAAAGTAGAACAATATGTAGCATAGAAAATCTAGAAGTGTGACCTGTTGTCAACTCATAGGCTCATAACAGGACCTTATGCATTACCTGGCACACCCATGTTCCCCATGCTTCCTGGCACACCACGTGGTCCTGGTTCTCCAGGGTTCCCAGGGCTTCCTGGATCTCCCCGAGGGCCTTAGGAACAAAGGAAGAGTAATATGCCCTGCATAGTTCCTGGGCATAGTAGATGCTCAATAAACATCTGCTTGCTTGCATGAATGGAAAAAATCCAGAACAGTAGGACTGCTGTAATAAGTTCCTGCTTAGCTCTCTTTGTGTTTTCTGATAAATGCCTGGGGACCTGGAACAGGTAAAACTAGAGAAAGTGACATTCTCATCAGCAGGTCTAGATTTCAAACATCAAAGTCATTCTAGAACCAACAGCAGGCAGCGGCAGGAAAGGGTGGGCTCTTATAATTATACAGTAATATATTTCCAATTGCATACTGAAATTTCATCGCCATGTAACATTTTTGTTACTGAAGTGGTTGGGGAATGAAGAGCCACTTTAATAGTTAAAAAAATGACGTTGCAGCTGGTCATGGTGACACACACCTCTAATCCCAGCTATTCAGGCAAGAGCTTGAGGCCAACCTGGGAAACTTAGCAAGATCCTGTCCAAAAATAAAAAGTAAAAAGGCCTGGGAATGTAGCCTAGTGGTAGAGTACCCTGGGTTCCATCTCCAATACCACAACAACAAAAAACAAAATGAAACAAGAAACACAACTTTGCAAACTCAATAAATTGTTTAATAAAGAAAGGGCAAATCTGCAAACCTCTACAGCACTAATTTTCATCTTTTATATATGACATTATGACAAATTATCATTTATAATGCAGATCAGCTATTTCAAAATAAATTTTGAGTAGAAAATGGAACTATGTGTAGGTTCATCTTTTTAAGTTAATAGATGCCAACTATGAAACACCTTTATTTTGATTTAATTAAGAAGCAAATTTCTGCTGGAACACCATTGAAACAGGCTTCATATTCTATCCAATAAGTAGAGAAGCAATTTTTATTACATGTAGAGCTAGGAAAATTGAAAACATGGTATTTCTATTGAAGCATCAGCAATACCTGGTGGTCCTGGTAGTCCAGATGGGCCTTCATGGCCTTTTAAACCTGGAAATCCTGGAATACCTCTGTTTCCTTTCTCACCTGGATTTCCTGCAAACCCTAAAGTTAAAAACCAGACATTAAAAGTACAGGTTAGAATTTTATCTGACTCATCTCCATCCGGGTTTAAACTGCTGGGATATTATTATACTATACCCTAGCATATTTACTAAGAGCATGGACGGATGAGGGTCTATATCTTTTCCAGAAGAAGATTAAATGAGACAATGCAATGTAATGTAAAGGACTAGCATGGTACCTGGCAGGAGCTAGTTCCCAGTGCACACTAACAATGATCAGAATATTTAAAAGTTAAGAATGTTTTAAGATTTGGTGGCCTCAAGACCTCTTCATTTCTTTATAGCAAATCCCAACACTGTGTACTACACAATTCTCATCTGAACAATTTTATTCTCAAAACATTAAGATTATTTTGTAAGTATTAGTTAAGTCGAAAGCCCTACCTGGAATCAGACTGTCAATCAGTGATAACACTGGGGTTTGAACCTGAAGGATTATGGAAAATGGAAAGTAACATCCCCCAAGACAACCCCCACGGAAAACAGGAGGGCAAGTGTGGCCCGGGAGGAGGGAGTGATAATAAGGCAAAAATTGATCCTTCCCAGTAGCAATGAGTCCTGAAGGGACTGAGCGCTAGACCCTGAACTTTAACCTTTTCCATTGCCCATGAGGCCTGGAAGGAGAAAAGCAAATAGGGAAGCGAAGCTCTGGGTAACAGTGAGTCCCAGAGGAAGAAGATCAGCAGTGAGCTCTGGCCCGGCTTTGAGTGTTCATCGCTTCCCAGCAACAATAACTTTCAGACTTTTTACAATTTTTCTCCTAACTTCCCAAACTGATACATTCTGCTTCAGTCTCCAATGAAGAAGCCACCTTCATTGTAACCCATAAAACACAGACCCCTTCTGTTACCAGGGGCCATGTTCTACCCAGAATGTGAGCCCATCCAATGCCTGACTCCACAGCTGAATAAAAGACAGTGCTGATCCGTGAGGTTTGTTCCCATCTCCGTCATTTGTGCTTACAGAACCCGGTTCTGTAAGGCTGGAAAGTTCATGAACTTTCTAGGACACCATTGCACTCCTCCTGAAGTGACAGGTTTGATCATATAATTCTGTTCATTAACACTCATTGAATGCTTTTTACCTACAGAGTGCATTACGAACTTGCCTACTTGGACAGAACATTGATTCTAGTCTGCATGGTTTGGCTTTGTACCTTTTCTCAATTCAATTTTCTTCCCCTGACTGTTGTCCTGCTTATGAATGTATCCATTCCCTCACATATGGATTGAGCATCTAAGTAGTAGACTGGTCTTGTGATGAGCACTGGAAATAAAAATAAATCAGGCTCCCTTTCCCAAGTTTTTAGTGTTTAATTGGGAAGATGGCCAGTTAAACAAGAAATTACTACCAGTGAGATAAGTTCTGAAATAGAGTTGGGCACTAAATGCCACAGAGAAGAATTTCTGGAAGAAGGACTGCTCTCTAGCTCAGCCTTGAAGTTGAAATGAGAGCTAATTGGGTGGAGAAAGCATGGAATGAGACAGTTTCCCAGGCAAGATCACAACATGTGCAGAAGACTGGGAAGTGGCAGGGGGTAGATTGTTTTGTTTTGCAGCTTTACTTTTTCTACTTGTGCTATTTATCACAATCTAGGAATACATATTGTTCAGCGTGTTCATTTGCTTCAGCCTGCAGGGCAAATCTGGCTAGATTTTGGGAGACTTGAGAGCTAAGGATGGTTTTCACATTGTTAAAGGGATATCCAAACAAAATAATAAACATACGCACAATCAAAAAAGAGAATACAACAGAGACTGCATGTGCTCCACAAAGCATCAGATATTTGCTACTTGGCTTCTACAGATATTTACAGACCCTTTCATGCTTTTCCCCACTAACAATAAGTTTCTCCATGACAGGAGACCAAGTTGACTTTTGTCAGCTCTGTGTATTTAGGACATAATAAAATACCTAATCCATAGACATTTAAAAAAACTGTAATTACACTCCATTTATGTATGAACTATCAAAATGTACAAAAGCATTCTACTGTCATGTACAACAAATTAGAACAAAGAGAAATAATAATAATTGTTGGAAAAAATAATTTTAAATGTCATGTTGCTAGAAAGACAGGCAAAGGGCAAATGGTCAAGATACTTGCATGCCCGGCTAAGGAGTTTGAATCCTTTTTTTTTTTTTTTTTTTTCCTTTTTGCAGTACTTGAGATTGAACCTTGAACTTAGGGTTTGCTCTACCACTGAGCCACCTGACCACTCCTATCCCCACCCCCCAACCTTTTTCTTTTTCTATTTTTTCAAAGGCAAATGTCTCAGTAAGTTGCCCAGGCTGGTCTAAACTTGTGATCCTCCTGCTTCAATCTCCCAAGTAGCTGGGATTGCAGGCATGTACCACCATGCCAGGCTGGAGTCAATTGGTAAAGCCAGGAGAGCCTTGGAAAGAGTCCCCTTCCTTACCTTCTTCCTTCCCTCCCTCTCTCTCTCTTTCCTCCTCCCCCCCACCCCCCCCCCCAACTAACTTCTTGTTAGTGCATTATAGTTATACACAATGTTGGGTTTCATTTTGACATAATTATACAAGCATAAACTCATAAGCTTATCTGAATTCCACTCACAATCTAAATCCTCTCTCATGGAAGTTTCTCTAACTACCCAAGTTGCAGTGTTTTCTGCTTCTTTCAATAACCACAGGATTCCCTGTTGGGGTACCCAGCAGCACAGAGAGGAGTCCAGTTATGGCCTTGCCAGTCAGTCACAGCAGCATGAGACCCTCCTCTGCCATTTTCTATCAGAGTGGCATTATAAGGGCCTATTTTCCATATGTAAAACAGGATCATCGCAATTATAGTATCTCCTCCTAGGGCTGTTGTGAGATTAAATGAGTCAATATTTGAAAAATTTAGAATAGTACTTGCACATAGTAAATGCTATGTAGGTCTTCGTTAAATAACAGAATAGTACTAATTTGCATTATTGTATTATTTATTATCTTTTCATACGTATGCCTAAGTTTCCCATGCAGATTCCTCAGGGAGAAGACTATGACAGCTCATTTGTGACCTTGATGTCTCTTTCACATCTGCAGTGGATGTCTTTGTGTCAGAAATTCAAATTTTTATAAAAGGATCATACTTAACTTAGAGAGGCCCAGATAATTTACTTCATTTGTTGTTCAATCTGTGCTCCTTGTTACGCATTCAAAACACTAAGAACTTTGACACATACTGTAATTTGTGCGCATAAACAGTAGAATTTTTTTAGAGGCATAAAATAGCATGTGTTCCTCTATATCTTACAAAAAGAATTAATTGTAAATTAGTATTTGTTGTACATTTAGGCTCTGAGGGCCAAATTTTGGCTTATGTAGGCATAGACATACTATTCATATTTTTTAAAAAATATTTCAAACACTCCCCAATGTAGAATAGTAAAGTGGTATCTATGCAGACAGTTAGTGAGGACTGGGAATTTGTGCTAGTATTTTTTTTTTCATATCTTTATTTAAGCTAGATCTAGCAGATTCTTATGAAACTCATCTTTCTATTGCATTGCTAAAAATGGTATACAATCTTCTCTCTGCCCTAGAAGTAAAAGATCTCTCCAGTAGTAGCTTGAATGGGAGTTTAACAAAAGGCTTTTACTTCCTAGATTTCCTTTGTGCAAAAAAAAAAAGGGGGGACAGAAAACAACTTCCTCAGCGCATGGTGGTGCACACCTGTAATCCCAGTGACTTCTGAGCCTGAGGCAGAAGGAGAAAAAGTCTAAGGCCAGCCTCAGTAATTTAGCAAGGCTCTAACCAATTTAGCAAGACCCTAACCAATTTAGCAAGACCCTGTCTCAAAATAAAAATAAAAAAGGGCTGGGGATGTAGTTCAGTGGTTAAGCATCCCTGGGTACAAAAAACAAAAACAAAACTTTTGGTAAGATTTTTTCCCAGTGATTGTTTTTTCAGTTGGCAAATGAGTTGGATTCAATCTCTCTCTCTCTTTCTCTCTCTCTCAATCACTCTTGAGAGCTTGTCAGATGTCACTTTCGGGAAATCTTGCCTAATTCCTGGAGAGAGTTATTCAGTCCTTCTAGTATGGTCTGCAGCACCCTGTGCAGAATTCTTTTTTTTTGGAACCAGGGATTGAACTCAGGGACACTCGGCCACTGAGCCACATCCCCAGCCCTATTTTGTATTTTATTTAGAGACAGGGTCTCACTGAGTTGCTTAGGGCCTCGCTAAGTTGCTGAGGCTGGCTTTGAACTCGCAATCCTCCTGCTTTAGCCTCCCGCCTGTGCAGAATTTTTAAAGCAAATCTCCTGGACTAAAATCCTTACTTGCCAAGCATATAAATATTTGTTGAATATGATCTTACTTCTCAAAATTCATTACAAATTTCTCAGAATGTGATATGCTGTACAACTACAAAGACATTTTTATTTCATTCTTTCAGAGCTATGAAAACTTGATCTGCAAAGGTAACATTTTATCCAGCAGTTCTTTGTTTTTCTAAAGTTGGGATGGTAGTTGGTTAAGAGCCATGCTCAAGCCCTCCACGCTGTGTAATTAAGATGTATCAGAGGGAAAAAAAAATTAGCCAAGGGGACTGCCAGGGAGGCCTCCTTAAAATTTGGTTTTATATTGCTTGTATTAATCACATGAAAAAAACTGTCGTGAGGGACACTCAAATAACTTGAAATAATATAAATGGAGTTAAATTTAAGCCCAATAGCCATACCTTACAATTAACAGTATTTCTAAAGGGTTAATTTTTCAAAACACTTTCTCCTTGGTATTATTCCCTAAGGAATTCTAAACATGAGAAACTGTTTTTAGATGCATCTGGAAAAATCCATCCATGCCAGGCGTGGTGGTATGCACCTGTGATCCCAGTGGCTCTGGAGCTGAGGTGGGAGGATCACAATTCAAAGCCAGTCTCACTAACTTGGTGAGGACCTAAGTAACTTGGGGAGATGCTGTCTCAAAACAAAATATAAAAAAGGGCTAGGGATATAACTCAGTGATTAAGTATCCTTGTTTTCAATCCTCAATACCTCCCTCCCCACCAAAAATCGAAAAAAAGAAAGAAAAAGAAAAATCTATCCTGGTAATTGACAGTAGAATGTGGGGGTAAAGATTTTTATTTCAGCCAGAGAAGTTTCTTTCTGTGTGTGTGTGGTGGCAGGGGGGCAGGTGTACTGGGGATTGAACTCAGGAGCACTTGACCACTGAGCCACATCCCCAGCCCTATTTTGTATTTTATATAGGGTCTCAGAGGGCTTCACTGAGTTGCTTAGCGCCTCTACATTGCTGAGGCTAGCTCTGAACTCTCGATCCTTTTGTCTCAGCCTCCCGAGCCTCTGAGGATTGAGGATTACAGGCATGCACCACGGTGCCTGGCCAGAAAAGTTTCTTAATGTGGAATTTTCTAAGGGTTTCATTTCCCCCACACTTGGCAAAAGGGTTTTTTTGAGGTTTTAATTTAGTAATTTACTAGTGATAATTTAAGTACAACAAAGCAAAATGCAGATTAACTCAGATAGAAAAAAGATGTGCCTCAAGGAGGTAACACATGATCGCAGAAGGTACACAAACTCAGATCCAGTGCATGCTCAGCTGGCTGTATGGCTTGGATAGTACCCTAAACATGACCCTCATTATTTTCATTTGTCAACAACAGGGATTTGACTGGATAGTGTCTTAGTCTCACCGTCAGCTCTAATGTTCTGATTCTAAATGTAGAAAATTCCTTACCCTTGGGCCCTGGTTCTCCTTTGTCTCCCATTAAGTGGACTGTTTGTGAAGGACCCTGGTTTCCTTTATCTCCTGGCTCCCCTCTGGCTCCTGGGGGTCCTCTCTCACCCTTTATTCCTGGAATTCCAAGGCTACCTAACAGACAGGAGTAACAACATCAGTTCTTCATTCTCCAAGTAGTTCACAGGAATTCAAAGTTAACAGGGCTTACAATCAAAGAGAATGAAAAAAGGTTAACAGTGCTGAGAATTCAAAAGTTTCTCCAAACTGGAAGCCACAGAAGGGGAGTGGCATAATCCTGCAGGGAGAAAACAGGGTTCCATTCAAATGGGAAAAAGGAACTCAGAAACCAGGAAGGCCAAACATATTGGTCTCTTAGAACTATTTTCTCCCCAAAGAATGAAGTGTAGTTTATTTTGTTGTTGAATAAATTAATGTGGCTCCTGAGATCTGGACACTTACCCTTCTGCCCCTGCATGCCTGGGTTCCCAGGAGGCCCAGGAGGACCAGAGACTCCAGGATGGCCCATAAACCCAACCATTCCCCTTCCGCCTGTGGAAGCAAATGGACACAAAGCTGCACATGTTATACAGAATGGGAAAAACAAAGTATTCTGTAAAATAAACTATGCTTAGAAATAGATGTTGGGAATTGAAGGAACTGCAGCGACTTCACTGATCTCCCCTCTGGAGAGTTGCCCAGAATAATAATTTAATTGACAAATTATCCTTTGGTTCATACTATTGGTCTACTATCACGTGCCAGCACTATTCTAGGCACTGAAGACACATCAGCCGATAAATTCTCCTTCTCCTAGTACTGACTTTTCAATAAGTACAATGAAAAACTAAGTTTCCCTAGATACAAGTATTATGGAAGAACCTGAAATAAAAGGATCCAATAGAAAGCTATTGATCAGGAGGTAGAAGGATAGAATGCTCCAAAACTTCAACATATTCTGTTTTCAACCATGAATGTGATTTGCTACCAATGACTTCCATGTAAATGGGGTAAAAAAGAAAAGATCATTTACTTGTCTAGAAGATGGGTCAGTAAATGGTCTGCTTAAGTCAATATCCTGGGCTACACTTTGGAGGGGAGATCAGTGAAGTCCTTATGCCATGTGGAAATGGTTAGACTATTTTCCCCAAATATATGAACTGTAAAAGTTGCCATGAAATAAAAATGATAATAAAGAAATATTATATACAACTCTATGGCAACAAATTAGATAACTTAGACAAAATGGGCAAATTCCTAGAGAAATACAGATTACCCAAACTGTCTAAAGAAGAAATAGAAATTCCATATAGCCCTATAACAAGAGACTTACTTGCTAATATAAAGGCTTTCCACAAAGCAAGACCCAGACCCAAATGACATTGCTCATAAATTCCACCAAATGTTTAATGAATAGCAATTCTTCACAGTGTCTTCCAGAAAATACAAGTGGTAGAAACACTTCCTGACTAGTTCTATAAGGCCAACATTGACCTGATACCAAAACTGGACAGAGGCATCACAAGAAAAAAAAAATGATAGACCAATAGACCTTGTAAATATAAATGCAAAAAATCTAAAAAAAAATACTAGTAAGTATATAATAGTGGTATATGAAAAGGATTACACAACAAAAATGTCATAGCCTGGGTAATTAAGAAATGTGATTATCCCACTACCACCATCTCCCTGCCCCTCAGCCCCTGTACCTTACAAATAATTCAGAACAAATGACTTGCACTAACTGAACGAAAAGCATTCAGTCACAAGCCTACACCTAGGTTCAGTTTACAGAACCACTGTAGGGGGAAAATGCAAAGGAAGATATAAGAAGAAAACCAAAAGTGTATACATGCACACATGCACACACAATACCTGGTGGTCCTAAAAATCCTGGAGTTCCTGGATATCCTTTGTGACCAGGTGGTCCCATCTCACCTGGATGACCTGGCTTTCCTGGTTGTCCAGGTTCTCCAGGGAATCCTGACCTATCCAAGCCTGGAATGCCTGGGTCTCCCTTTGGCCCTGTTCCACCTCTTCTCCCTAAATATAAATGAATACATGCATGCATGAGTGAATTAGCAAACATTCTTTCCCCAGCAAACCCAAGAATATTTTGTGGCTGCAAATATTTACTTGTGTGGTTCTAAGTAAACCACATACTTCCCTTCCTCCCTCCCTCCCTTCTTCCCTCCCTCCCTCCCTCTGGGTGTGTGTGTGTGTGTGTGTGTGTGCATCTATGTTTAATGCCTCCCCTTTGCAAGATGATATTTCTAAGATTCCACTCTGGTTCTAACATTCTGTTTCAATGATTCATCCAGTAATAGAAATGTAATATTTACATCTATTTCCTAGTCCGGTGGCACATTCTGGGACTACACTTTCTGACTGTGGCCCCATCTTACACTTGCACAAGACATATGGATCCATTCTTGAAGAGGAGAGCCATTGGATGCTTCTGGAAACAACACTGCCACTCTAACAATTAAGGTCTTGGCCGAGACCTTATTTGTGAATATATGAGCAATATGATGTCCCATAGACATTAACTGAGTTCTAAACAATTTTTCCCAGAAACAGTCGCCAGATTTGGACAAGAGGAGCCAAAATATTAAGTTTCCCATTATCTGGAACACATTGCCTGCATCATTTAGATTTGTTTACATGCCCTTTCTTATATGTTGCTTATGAAACAACTACATATGTTAGCTTACAACTAGTTACATTTTCTCTATTTCAATAAAAAGAAATTCATCACTTGAATAAACTTTTGAAAGTATTAAAAGTAAAATGTTGCCTGAAGGTGTATGTATGTAAATACACATGCAAATTTTCTAGCTGTCTTTGGTATTAATATTTTCTCACATAAAAGATACAAATCAACTTGCTGTATTAACTTCAGGTCTCTTATTCTATAGGTGGTGTACACTGCTATGTGCAACAAATCTATAACAGCAAAGTTTATATTTCTAAAATAGCATTTCTCAATGAACAGCAATCAGGATTTGTTGCTGGACAATTCCCATGTTAAACCACAAAGTGTACAGCCAGCAGCCCCTGTCACTCACCTGCCTCCTGCCTGGTTTGGAGGTTCTCCTTTGCTGTGGTTTGGATGAGAGGTGTCCCCCAAAAGCTCACGTGTGAGACAATGCAAGAAGGTTCAGAGGAGAAATGACTGGGTTGTGAGAGTCTTAACCCAATCAATGAATTAATCCCCTGATAGGAATTAACTGAGTAGTAACTGAGGTGGTAGGGTGTGGCTGGAGGAGGTTGGAATTGGGGTGTGACTTTGGGGTATATATTTGTATCTGGCAACTGGAGTCCCCTCTCTCTGCTTCCTGATGATGATGTGAGTTGTTTCCCTCTGCCACACTCTCCCTCAATGATGTTCAGCCTTGAGGAATGGAGCCAGCCTTCTATGGACTGAGACCTCTGAAACCGTGAGTGCTCAAATAAACTTTTCTTCCTCTACAACTGTTCTGGTCAGATCTTTTAGACACAGCAGGGAAAAAACTGACTAAAACATCCTCCTACCTGGTTGCCCTTGCAATCCATTTAAGCCAGGAAGTCCTTGGGCTCCTCTGGGGCCCTCTAGGCACCTTCCTGGGGGTCCTTTGTCTCCAGGTGGCCCAGGTTGCCCTGGATCTCCTGAAAAAGAATCCAGGAGAATATTCAATTGCCAGAACTCAAGGTCCAAGTTGCGACTCCAATCATTCTTCCATAACCTCCCCCATCGACCTGTATTTAATACCTTCGTGTGCTTTTTATAGAGGACACTCATTAAAAAGAAAAGAAGAAAGGGAGGGAGAAGAAAAGGAGAAAGACAAGCAGGGCAGCCACATTGAATGGGAAAATAGTTAGGCCTCACAGATTCTATTCATTGAACTAGAAGTTATTTTGAGAGGAGGTCTTCATTGCTAGAGCACCTGCACATTCAGCTGGCTGCATTTTAGTCGAGCTCACAGTGGAGAAAAGTAATCACACTTGCTATTGTACCTCGTGGTCCATCAAGCCCTTCTTTTCCTGGAATTCCAGGGAGACCTGGAAGTCCAGGGAGTCCAATTTCTCCATTTTCCCCAGAATTGCCTCTTTCTCCTGGAAAACCTGGTTTTCCTGGTTCTCCAGGCCTGGCTAGTGCTGGTTCTCCCTATAGCACAGAAATTATGTTAGTTTTGTCACATAAATGCTTCCAAATCCTCACTGATACTGGTTAGTCTCTAAGGCTGTTGACTTGAAAATAACCCCTCTGTTCGGGAGTCTCCCTGTTGATTTCCACAGCCACTGTTAGTCAATTAACTCTCCCTTTTCCTCTCTAGTTGCTGACTTTGCTATACAATTATGCTTCAGGATATGTAGCCCCCATTCTTTGAGAGGCTGGATTTAGGTAGCTCCACCTTTGACAGTTTTTTCTCATAGCTATCCACACTTTTTCCTAGGGTTTTCCCATTTTATGTACTCTCAATGTTCATGAAGCAATTAAGGAAGAAATAAAGATGCAAACCTTCCTTCAAACGCCTTTTTCTATGGACTGGGGTTGAATCCAGGGGTACTTAACCACTGAGCCACATCCCCAGCCCTTTTTTATATTTTATTTAGAGACAGGGTCTTGCTGAGTTGCTTAGTGCCTCACAAAGTTGCTAAGGCTGGCTTTGAACTTGTGATCCTCCTGCCTCAGCCTCTGGAGCTGTTGGGACTACAGGTGTGCACAACCAAGCCCAGCTCAAATACCTTCTAAGGGAAGATGGTCCAGAGACACTTAAAAATATTTAATATCTTCATCATCCACAAATATACTGCTAATTTCTACATCTAGAGTATGCTGGCTAGTGGAGGCATTCCTACTGGGCAATGATGGTTTTCCCCTGCTCGCCCAGGTCAGTCTGAGTGTTAATTCCCACAGACCTTGGCTCCTGGGAAGCCTGGCTGTCCAGCGAACCCGGGCTCTCCCATTTTCCCAGGACAACCTGGTGATCCTTTTGTTCCTGGAAAACCTTGATCTCCTACAAAGAAAAACAAACAAACAAACAAACAAACAAAAAACCGCCAATAAACGTTGGAGATGAGTCTTATTGAAAGATTTGGAGCAGTATCTCTCTTATTTTGTATGCTTTTCTGAGGCAGCCAGCTAGAGATATTTGCATGAAAGTTGGAATGATAAGAAAACCAATGGATAAACTAGCAGTGAAAAAAAAAATTCAGTTCCAAGTCAGATTAGGTTGGTTCCCAATTTGAACAAAAAATGATTTCTTTCATTCTTCTTGTTTGATAGGGTCCTAATGTTGATTCAGCGGTTGTTGAAATTAGTGGTGCTGGTTGACCATTTGACTTTGTTTTTGAAGGATATTTTTCATTCACCATGTGGAATCAGAGCCATTCTCGAAAACCCATGAGAAATGTGATTGTGTTTTCCATTTCAAGTGCTCACAAATTCAAATCAATATTCCCATATATGAGCAGAATTGATGTATAATAAAAATTGATAACATTTATCAAAGAGACAAAACACCAAAAATAGATTATATTCCCACCAACATTTTAAATAATACTGAAACAAACATGAAATTATCATAAAGCCTAAAGTTCTATGGGACAATGCAGGGACTGAGGTTCCTCATATGTGTCCTGGACAGGACTTTGATATACTCATCAGCAGGAGCCTCAAAATTATTATTCCATCTCTCAGCATCTGGATTTCCCGTCCTCCTCCTCCCCCTCTCCCCCCACACCTTTTTTTTTAGTGTGGTACTAGGGATTGAACCCAGGGGAGTTGTATCACTAAGATGTATCCCCAATCCTTCTTAGTTTATTTTGAGACAAGGTCTTGTTAAGTTGCTGAGGCAGGACTGGAACTTGTGATCCTCCTGCCTCAGCCTCCCAAGTAGCTGGAATAGCAAAAGTGTGACACCATGCCCAACTTCAGCATCTGGATTTTGGGGAGTTTTTTCACTTTTGTGAGAAATAGTATCTTTTCTTAAAGGAAAATAACTTCTTAATTTATTTTGGAGAGCATAGGAAAATCAGTCATCTGTGATATTTTTGGGGGGCTTGCTGGGGATTAAACTCAGGGTTTTCAATTGATAAGCACATATTCTACCACAGTCCAATTTGTGATTTAATAATTCATTTCTTATTTTAAAAATATGTAAAGTAATACATAAATGTAGAAAGCACAGAAAAAACTTATAATCTCATGATTGAGAAGAACCACTATTATTTTGATGAATTTGGTTCCAGTTTTTTCCTATGCATTTAAAAAAATAACATGATTGGGATGAGATTGCATAAATCAATGTGAATTCTGCTTTTTCACCTAATACTACTGTGAGATTTTTTAAAAGACTCTTAGTATCATTTTTCAAGGGTGTTATCGGTATTTCTTATTTTGTTCACTATACACACTTACACCTTGTAAATATCCATAGTGAACCTTGCATTTTAGTTTTGAATTTATTTACCCTTAGGTCCGGGAGGTCCAGGAAATCCAGTTCCTGGAATTCCTGGTTCACCATCAGGTCCAGGAAGGCCAGGATTACATTTCCCCATGGATCCAGGGATACCTTAAAGACACACACACACACACACATACACACACACATACATATATACATATCAGCAACTTTTCTTCATTTGTTTTAAAAGAAATTGTCTAAGTTCTCTGTGTCATTCTAGCCCATTTTGGAAACTAAGAAATAATTTTAACAACCCCAACTATATACCCTTTCTCCTCACCCCTACTCAATGGACTAATTACTAGGAGACGCATAGAATTTTAAAAATATAACTTAGTTCCTTAAAAAAAGTACTCTAGATATCTTGAACTCCATGTCTCCCTTCATGCATAAAAAATAAAGTTTTAGATCACATTGGTAAAGAGAAGGTGCTATGGTAAATACCACGGGCAAACATTCCTTGCTGACCCACCAAAAATCCATGATGATTATTTGTTCTCAAATTCCTCATAAGTCATTATGCCAGTATTCTTTGGAACTTTTATGTCAGAAGCACCAGGAGGGATAATTTGGATAATCCCAAAGGATAACAGAGGGTCCCCTGTCTGCTTGCTCCCATCACAGATCTGACTTGTGCTCTTTTGGAGCCAACAAATATATTTTTTCCTTATAACAGGGACAGTATTTTTTCCAGGAGAAGAAGAGCACCTGATGTCATGCATGAAACTTGGCAAAAGGGGTACTCACCAGGTGGACCTGGAGGACCAGCATGGCCAGGGCGCCCTGGAGGTCCTGGGGGGCCTGGGATCGGTGTGGAAACACTGGATTCTCCCTTAGGACCTTAAGAAAATATGTGATAAGATTGGGGTGCATATTGAAGTTTTTCTTGGATGATGGGAGAGGATATATTATAAGGGACTTATAAATATTTTCCCAAGGAAAATAAAAAATATCTGTTTCCAAAAGATCAAAACTAGCTTAGGGATGAGGATTCATAGAAACTTTCCTATTCAATTAGTAAATACTTATACTCTGTTGCTATCATCTAAAGTTTGTTTCAATTAATAACCCAATAAGCTGGTCTACTGACTGAGAGTCCCTTCTCCAAAATTAATAATATGGGATTAAGCTGATGAATACTGATAGGATAGTGCTCTGCTGGTGACTAGCTTCCATGAGAAGGCAGTACCATATATTGAACAAACCAGGAAGTGTGGCCCAACACACTGGTCTGGACTTGAAGGTGGGCATTGCTATTTATAAGATCCGGGAGCTCGAGCACATTTCTTTTTTTAAAAAAAATTTTATTGGTTCATAATTGTTATACATAACATTAGGATTCATTCTGACAAACTAATAAATGCATGGAATGTAATTTGCTCCAATTCAGTGTCCAGCACTTATCCTTATCCTCTCGTCGTTCCTCCTTGCCCTCTTCCCTTTCCTCTGCTCTACTTATCTTTCTATTTATTTGCATTTTTTAAAATTAGTGTCTGGTGAGTTTCACTGGATTCTATTCATCTATGCACATTGGAAAGTTGTTCAAGTTCATTGCACAGTTTTTCCCTTGTCCCATCCCTCCTCCCTCCCCCACAAGCCCCTTCTTGTACTCCTATCTTTCTTTTATTTTGATGGAGTGTCCACCACCCAGTCTGTTTCTTTTCTCTCTTCTCCCCATTATTTTAGACTAGCTTTTACATATCAGTGAAAAAATATCGTCCTTTGCCTTTCTGGGTCTGACTTACTCACTTAGCTTTATAGTCTCCAGTTCCATCCATTTATCAGCAAATGACATAATTTCATTCTTTTTTATACCTTAGTACTCCATTGTGTATATACTCCACATTTTTCTTTATTCATCCATCAAAGGGCACCTAGGTTGGTTCCATAAGTTTGGCTATTGTGAATTGTGCTGCTATAAATATTGATGTGGCTGCATCCCTATACTATGCTGATTTTAGATATTTTGGAAATACACCAAAGAGTGGGATATCTGAGTCATATGGTTCCATTCCTAGTTTTTTGAGGAATCTCCATACTGCCCTCCAGAGTGGTTACACAAATTTACAGTCCTACCAACAATGTATGAGTGTACCTTTCTCTCTACATCTTTGCCAATGCTAATAATATTTGTACTCTTGATAACTGCCATTCTGACTCCAGTGAGATGAAATATTGATGTAGTTTTGATTTGCATTTCCCTAAGTACTAGAGATGGTGAATGCTTTTCCATAGATTTGTTAGCCATTTATATTTCTTCTTTTGAGAAGTGTCTATTTAGTTCTTTTGCTGGGCACATTTCTTAACCTTTGATAAGATCCTCATCTGTCATCAGGGAAATAATAACTACCTAACAGATAAGGATTCAAGAAAATGTTATGACCACAGTGGCCAACATTACACAATCATGTTAGTGATTAGATGTGGCCATATAGTCATATATTTACAGAAAAATATATGGTTTACAGTATGTGATGGGGGACATTTGATAATATTGTATTTTATGACAATGAGTTGGTTCTTCATTAAAGATTCATGTTCAGAAACTTGAGAATGGAAGAGGAATGAATGATGGATCAGAACATGTGTCAATAAATTTTTTTATGTAAAGATAGTAAATAACTTAGGCTTTGTGGTCCAGATCTTTGTCAGAACTATGCAAGTCTGCCATGGTGTCATGAGAGCAACCAGAGAGGACATAAATTTGAGTGAGTGTGGCGATGGTCCAATGAGCTTTATTTATCAACACTGTGATTTGAATAAAAAAAAATTTTAATATATCACAAAATATTCTTAGAATTTTTTTCAATTACTTAAAAATGTAAAAACCATGCTTAGCTTGTGAACAATACAAAATTGGTCTCTGGGCTAGATTTGGACTATGGACCATCACAGTTTGCTAATCCCCGGATTAGAACAACAGCTTCCAAAATAAGGTATGGACAAAAGTAAGTATTTTATATTAATCATAAAATAAGCTTTATATATTATATATATGTTTGCATATAAGCTTTACATAGGTATGGATAGAAATGTTGCATTTAATTTAAAATACATGTAATTTATAATACAAAAACTATCAATTTGTGCACTCAAAAAGTTTTAGTAATGAGGGAGACATTGTGAAATGATCTGAAGACCCTGGGTTCATTGACTCTCACCCTTTAAAGTGATTTTAGAAGTAAAAGATAACCATGGTGGCATTATTTTTGTAACCCATTAAGTCCCAAGTTTTCAATTCTGCAAATATAATTCTTATTTCAAAATTGACTTTGAGTGGCATAATCGTTGCTCAGTTTAAGTTTTATAGATGCTCCAAATCTGGGGTATGGGGCAGAATGGGTTTAAGCTCTGCAATTGCCGATCTCATCCTCCACCATATGCCCAGCCATAGACATGAAGAACCTAATTTCTCCTGATTACAGAGCTGTGTTCAGTACTTATGAATTCCAAATGTTACCTGGACTTTAAAACTAATATCCAACAACTTCTCTTCATTTGTCTTAGGTATTATAAAGTTTTATTTACCACCTTAGTATTGTGTGTAGCTCAAAAAGAACAAATTTGCAGTAATGTCAGTGAGCTGCCGAGGACTTGAAGAAGTTTCTCAAGGTCAAGTTCTGTTTTTTGCTTCCTCTTGGTGTATCATAAATGACTTCCACTCACCCTTATCATTCCATTTATTTATATCAGGAATAGATATAGATAATCCTTTAAATTGCCCAGTAACAGAGAAAATGGATTTTCTCTGATATATTCGACATATTCTTTCCCAGTGTCTGTAAGTGACATATTGTGTTTGTTAGGAATGAGTTCATACATAGTCATTGATCTTGAAGGCACTTCATTAGCCCTGGGAACCATCAACCCACTCCACAGGAAAACAGGACTGGAAAGAAAACTAACCAACCGGCTTCTCCAGGTGGTCCAGGGGCTCCAGGAATCCCTTGGGTGCCCTTTGGACCTGGCTCTCCCTGGGGTCCATAGCCAGGTGGTCCAGCAGGTCCTGCAGATCCTGGGGACCCAGGGGAACCAGGATCCCCTGGAGGACCCTGGTCCCCCTTCTCACCACTCAAGGCCTGTGACAATAAGAACAAGTCTGTACAGTGCTGCATGCCACAATCTCCTAATTACAGGCTAATCTCATGCCAATATGAACACCAGCTAGGCTAGCACTGCAGCTAGCCTGTCCTTGAGAAGCCCTTGAATGAAAAAGCAACTGGCATTGGGAGTTATTAAAAATAAGTGTCATGGGCTCTTATTGTTTTATGCAATATTGAAATTCAGCAATATTGCATCATCTTGAAACTGTCTTGAGTCCCACTTGAGATGTTCTCCAATGATATGTGTCCCATATGACAACAGCAACTTAAACTAAGTTCAAATTGACCAACAGTTCAAATGGCTTTAGAGGCCACATTTCCAAAATAAAACCTATGTAGCAAACCTTTATTTGTATAGTTTTCACCAGCTATTTTTATTACAAAGGAGATATTCTACCTGTATTTATTTTCCTCATAAAATATCTACTCTTATTAAAATAAATTCATACACTTTAACTTTAAAAATGAGTTGTATGCTTAAAAGAAGTTGAACTTGACAAAATAATAAAGCCCTCCTGCCCCAACATGATGGGCCCAAATAAATTTAACTGGTGTTTTCACTGTTCAAATCATTGGGTGACAAAGTGGTTTTTCTTCTTTTTTAACTTTTGGTTCCAGGGATTTAACCCAGGGGCACTTTACCACTGAGCCACACACTCAGCCCTTTTAATTTTTGAGATAAGGTCTTGCTAAATTGCAAAGGTCCTTGCTAAATTGCTGAGGCTAGCCTTGAATTTATAATCCTCCTTCCTTGGCCTCCCGAGTTGCTGGGATGACAGGCATGTGCCACTATGCCCAGCCGTTTATTTTATTTTATTTTTTTAATAATCACAGAACCTGACTCAACAAATCACCTCTTTGACTGTTTCTCATTTACTTTCTGGAGTATCTTTACCAAAGCTATAAAAGGAAAATAATGAGATGCTGATGGTGACATCATATGAACTCTAGTAACACTAGACCAAAAGAACTCAGACTCGGTTCTGCTACAAGCCTGGCTACCGCCAAGTGGGCAGCCCAGAGGTTTGCACAAGCAGGGGCTGAGAAACCCTAAATGCTCTCAGGGGATCGATTTTCCATATCTACATGTTGGGAGTCACATTTATATAATGATATCTGGGGTCTGTAAATGAATCTTTAAATTTGCTTATCAAATTTCCCCAAATCTGTTCAATGTGGTACCCATTTATTGGATAAATCTGATTAACCTTAGAAGAAACTGGTAGACAAAGAAACTTCGTAGACTAGTATGGGCAAACTTCTCACAGATACATTGTCTGAGGGGCTTGCTCTTTCACTCCAAGACATTTTAGAATAGATCTGGTAGATTACTCCTTAATTAACCTGTGAAAACTTTTATCGCACAAAAAGTCAAATTTATGTAAGCTAGAATATTTTAAATGCAAAACATTTCATCTCTTTATTTGACTTCCATACCCCTAAATATTTTTATGCATTTTTTTTTTACTTAAAAGAATGAACATTGCCCCCAAAATATTTACTGAAACTTTCCCTATGAGTCATTTTCCTAACTTCTCTAGAAGCTCATTTGAAATAAAAATGTAAGCTGCATATGAGACAGAGTCGTTATCAATGTGGAATCTCAAAAAGTAAATAAGCTGCCTACTTACTTTGTCAAAATCTATGAATATTTGTTTGGGTTATTGCTAGAAATTTGAAGATGCCCCATTTGCAGGTGGAAAGATGAGCCGTGCTGAGTGGCCAGCCACTTTGTGGAAGGAAATCATCTTATCTCAGGACCTGAGGAGTGGCATTTCATCTATAGGGGAGCAGGTAATCCAAAAAAGTTGTCAAACACCAACCGGTTCTCCTTTAGGTCCTGGTAATCCTTTAGCTCCTGGAGTTCCCGGAATTCCATCTAAGCCCTTTCTTCCAGGTTGCCCTCTGAGCCCGGGATCCCCGGGGGCACCCACTGGCCCCTGGGCTGAAGATGTTTCACCTTTTCTTCCTTTAGGTCCAGGATCTCCCTCCGCACCTGGGAATCCCTAGCGTAGTACACAGAGTTGTCCTGTCAGTCTTAGGAACAGTGTCAACAAGAACTTCTCAATTTTAATGAATGTGGATTTTTTTTAACACACATTTTTGTTGGCACATAAATATCATTTCAAACTTTGTGCTTGTTTTTAACTTCCAAAATTGGAAAAGAATTTTGTTAGTATAATTCAATATAATACAAACAATAATATAATTCTCTACGATATATCAATCAACATAATTCAGATTATGTTTAGTTATTGGTAAATTTTAATATCTATCTCTAAATAAGTTGATTTAAATATATTTATCCATGTGTAAGTTTCTGATTCACAATGTTAATAAAGGTTAATTTTTTTAACAATTTTGTTGAGGTATAATTTACATACCACAAAATTTATCCTTTGTAAGAGAACAATTCAATGACTTTTAGAAAATGTATAGAATTAGGCCATAACCACCACATCATATTAAAACATTTCTATCACTCCTGTTGTTCTCAAATCCATTTGCAGTTAATCTCTGTTCCCACCTTGAGCCCCGGCAATGACAGATCTTCTTTCTCTGATATCACTGAAAATTATTTCTAAATTCATTAATTCATTCATGCATCCATTTGTTTATTCATTTAATCAACAAGTATCTATTGAGCATTATTTCTAAATTCATTAATTCATGTATCCATTTGTTTTTTCAGTTAATCAACAAGTACCTATTAGGTACCTATTATTTGCCTATTAATTAAACATCCACATTTTGCCAAATAAACTTATAATCTGCAGGTGGGGCAGTCACATTTCCAGAGCAACCGGTTTTCCAAACTGAAGCTAAAGCTTTGTAATCATGAACTCTTACTGGAAATCCTGGAAGACCAGCACTTCCTGGGGACCCTGGGCTTCCTTTCACTCCAGCCGAACCTTGTCCTCCTGCAAAGCAATCCAGTCAGCAATGCAACGCCAACTCTGAGTACCCTGACGATTGCAATATATGAGGAAAATACCACATCTCCTTATGGGGAAAGAAAGGCAATTCCTATCATAAAATGAACAGAGGCATAAGAGAATGGGGGTAAGTGGCTGGAATAAGATATAAAAAGCAAGAACTCTTAGATCTTAGCTTCCTAACATTCTCATCTTTACAATTTTAAGGACTTTTTTCCTAACGATATATATATCGCTTATATAATGATATTTATGGAAGAAAATTATACAGAAAGGAGAGAATAAAAATTGGACTGGGGTGTAGCTCATTGGTAGAGCACTTGCTAGCAAGACCATGGGTTCCATCCCCAGCACTGCAAAAACAGTAACAATGGTAACAAACGAAACAAAAATATTACTCATAAATCTATCACCAGAAGATAATGCTTACTTAATTTTAACATATATTATTCATAAATTTTATGTCTATGAATGCATAAGACTAATATATACACTATTTTGGAAGCTTACCATACATATGTCAATAAATAGAGGTTTAGAGTTTCATTTTAGATAACTGCAATAGTAAGTAACCTACTATGTTGGTTAGCGTCATTTATTTAGTTAACTACTGTTTTTAGATATTTGGGGTATTTTTCAATTTATAGCTGTTATAAAAAATGTTAATATTTACTTTTCAAATTCATGTAAATATTTACTTTATAGTAAATGCTTACAAGGATAACTGCAAGTCCAAATGGACACAAAATTTTCTGAGGCTTTGGAATTTTTTGCCAAATTGGCTTCTACTGTGTAATTTAAAGCCTCCTGTGAATGTTTAAATGTCACTGTAAAAATGATCCCTTTAATGATCTTTTGGATGATTCTCAGGTCAGTTAGTCAACAAATGCTCATTCAGGTTCCACATTTTGCAAGATACTGAGTCAGAATACATTTTTTTCTATAGCTATCCAAACCATTTTACTGTTTCCATAGCTTCTTTGGGTATAGCTGGAAATACCAAATGTAGAAAAACTAAGCAAAGCACAATAATGTACCTTGTCCATCTGCGAACCTTGGGTCAGAGGTGAGGCTCCAGGAAGTGTAGGGAAGTCCAGGTTTCTCATCTTTTTCTCCTTTCTCCCTTTCCCTCCTTTCCTTGGAGTTTTTATTTTACTAGAATGTTTCCCCCAGAGACTCAGACACTCCATAGGAGCTGCATGAGGAACATCCCCCTACCTCTCCTCTCAGGCTTGTCTCAAGAATCCAGGGCAATGGCAGTCATCACAAAGTAGCTGAGGCCTTTGTAAAGAAGTGGGTGGGACTTGAAGGTGACAAAGGATCCCTGCCCAGGTCCATGTCCTACTCCCTGGCCATGTGCCCATGGCTGACACTGTCAGCCTTTCTTCTTTGTACTGATACTCAACCTCCCAAAAGAACCTATGCCAATGCAAATGTGTACATGGGGACATGTAACCATTCTCTGTCATCCCCTGCTCTGAGGACATGGCTATAAATTTTTTTTTAACTTCACTTATACTCTTAAAGAAAGTGGGAGGCTGCAAATGGCTACAACTCTTGTCAAAAGTGGGAACATGAGAATGTACAGAGAAGTCGTGGGGGTTTGGTCTGGTTGCTCCACTGCTTTAAGTTCTCTCCTGGACCCTGTAGGAATCTCTTTCCAACTCCTGGCAAACACAATAATTTGGCTAAAGTTTAGTGATGAAAATGGGAAAGTGAAAATACCAGCTTTTATCTGATTCTGGTTGACAGTGTAGATGTTTCTGAAATCCTTCCTCCAATTTTGTCATACTGGCAATCTAATCTCTCTTTAAATTTCCCAGTGTGATTACCCTTCTGTCCTTGCACAAATCTAAATTTGTATGGAAGTTGTTGGTACCTGGGATTCCTTTGACACCATCCATCCCTGGCAATCCTGGGAGGCCAGGGGGCCCTGGGATATAGGGGCACGCTACGCACAGCCGGCCTGGTTCTCCTGAAATGAAAGCAGGTTTGCATTACCTGTGAATATACCCCAGATCCACAGAAAGGACAAATGTGCTCCATCCACACATTTATTACATTTAAACACTTCCCAGGTAGCCCAAAATCGTCTCAAGTGTTACACAAATTGCTTGAAAAGTTCACGTACTCTATTTGCTCACTTCCTTGTTCTGAGCGCTGGAGTTCTTCTGGGAGAGGAAATTCTAAGAATCTAGCATTAAACATCAACCTATTTCAGGGATTCTCTCCTTGCACATAGGCTAAAACTCACATTTTAGGGATATTCAGCAATTGACAAAGTGTCAAGAATTCACAAAGTGAATTCTTGATTGACAGAAAATGGAATATTTTTAGCTGATACTTTTGAAAAGAATCCATCCTGGATTGCCTGCTGTTTGGGACCACTGCTGTCTCAGGGGGGAACAAAGTCAGTGACATTGCTAACAGGAATGGCTTATTTCAACAGAACGGCACTACTAACTGAACCAACCTTTGGGTCCATGGACTCCTGGGACTCCTGGAGGCCCTAGATGGCCTGGCAGACCATGATCACCAGGTGGACCCTTCCGAAAAATGGTGTCACCTATGAAAGGACAGTATCAAAGGTCATCTTCATTAGTGTTTTTTTTCCCCAACTAGTTAATGTTTTAGCATATGTATTATTTCATATAGATTTCCCCCATCTTTGTATGGGAAGCTGAGTCTGAAAGTTTAACGTCAAGGAAAGTTTAAAAAAATTTTTTTTCAAATAATCAGACGCTTACTGAATGATCTTATTAATATTAAGAGTTTTTCAGCCGGGCGGGCGCAGTGGCACACGCCTGTAATCCCAGCACTTGGGAGACTGAGGCAGGAGGATCGTGAGTTCAAAGCCAGCCTCAGCAACTTAGCGAGGTCCTAAGCAACTCAGTGAGACCCTGTCTCTAAATAAAATACAAAATAGGGCTAGGGATGTGGCTCAGTGGTCGCGAGTGCCCCTGGGTGCAATCCCCAGTACCAAAAAAAAAAAAAAAAAAAAAGAGTTTTTCAGATATTTTGTATTTCTAGGTTTATAAGTGCATTTTCTGTGAATAATAAGTGCTTCCTTCCTTCTAAAAAACAAATAATAAAAAAATCCCTCACATATAAAAGATTCTCAAGTATCTTAGGAGAGTGGAATATGAAACACAGAACCTTCCCAGGCACCTTCCAGGAAAGGTATTTTAAAATATAAATTGAACTCTATGTTCAAGAGGACCTATTGGGCCTCTGAGCCAATACAGAATGCTCAGTGTGGCTTAGCAGGGGGACAGGATGCTATTGTCAGAATCTCTATGCTCTCCAAATCCTTTGGGTCACAGCTCTGTGGCCTCTGATTCCCTCTGCCTGGCAGCATCTGGTCTCATACCCAGGATGCACAGCTCTGGCCTCCTGCCCTGGAATTTCCTGCTGATGCCAAGGCATCGGATGCTGGGGAATCCAGCAAACCCAGCTTGGAAATGGGGGCGGTGGGCAGGAATGGATTGTCCTGTCCTTGGGGACAAGTTATGACCCATGGGAAACAGGAGCTGGTGGATAAATTCTTGCCTCTTCCTCCCTGGGGACAGATTATTCTAAGACAGGCTTCTTGGCAGAGACTCTAAGGGCCGAGCAAGGAAGTGCGCTTGCCAAGGCCAACGTGATAACCACCCCTCCTTCCCTGCTTCTCCCAGCTTGTCCCTGCTCCCTCCTGGGAAGTCAGGGGAAGACTTGCAAAAAGTCATCATTCCACCATAGTTTCTTTTGCAGATAGTTACTGAAATGAGACACCACTGGAAGATAACAAAAACCCCCAAGACCGATGACCCAGCAGTATGTAGTTTATTGCCCCTGATTTGCAAACTGCTGTCATGGAGTAATGTACACCCAAAGGGCCCCATTATACATCTTTACCTGGAGATCCTGGAGGTCCTGGTGACCCTGCAGGGCCTGGTGAACCAGGACAGCCAGGGGCCCCAGGGAGCCCCACAGTGTCCTTTCCTGGAGGCCCTCGCTCCCCTTTGCTTCCTTTCAAGCCAGGCCACCCAGGGGCTCCTCTGAGGCCAGGACTTGATGGTCCTTGGAGAAGAAAAAATCAGTTGTGTTATTTTAAATACTTTTCCTGATGCATATATATTTATTTTCCAAATGAAAAGAATTAATATATTCTAATTTACAAGGGTTACATAATTATGAGATATATAAAATAAATGTGACTATCTTTACTTCCTTTATCTTTGGCCTTGTTAAATTAGATCACAGTGTGGCAAAGTACAGAGCACTCCATTCCAGGGAGATAATGTGTGTCATTTATTACAGGGAACTGAAACAGAGTCTGGGAAGCACTGCAAACTTTTCATTTACAAGAATCCATGAGAAGTTTTTGTGTATATGCTATTTTGTAGATTTTTTTTAAATGAGAGACTAGAGGACACCTACCTTTCAGTGACCCAAAGGAGAGGAAAGAAAGTTGTAATTGGATTTCATTCCTGCCAGATGTCTTAGTTATAAAAGAGGCTGGGGGTAGGGAACTGAGCCAGATGGTGCAAATCCCACCCTAATCCTAAAACACTAGGATTTGAGGAGGGGGCAGTCTCAAATCTCTGCCTTTCATGGAGCTGAGCTGTTAGGAGAGATGTCACCACCTAAGGGCTGAGGACACAGAGGGGGTCATAGCTGATCTTTTCTTATTACATGAGCATAAAGGAAGATCCTTCTGATGTCTGTTTCAGAGCTTTGTAATTTCCCACTCATTGGCTTTTTAAAGGAGCCTATTCATTGTTTAGATCCTGGTGGTGGGGGGGGGGGCTTCTTTGACCTTTGACCAAGCCTCCAAAATATCCATTCCAACTTCAAGATATACCCACTGTTAATAATTTGAAGCTTGCTCTTCCAGGTAGGGATACATTATAGGTACACATCAATATCTATCCACTTATTTCTCTATCTCCTACCGTGAGATTATAGTAAGCATATCATTCCTAATCTGATTCATTTTAATTCATTATCAAAATTACAAAATAGTTTAATATAAAGTATTGTATAGCAGAAAATATAATCAATGCCAGGGCATCCACTACTGTGATTTATCAAGTCCCTGTTCCTTTTTCTCAGCTTTGTTTCCTTTAAAAATAATAATTATAATTGATGGACCCTTGTAGACCCACCCCTAATCCTATTTTTCTTTTCTGAAAAGGTAAACATTTGAAAAACTCAAAGATTAAAATTTAAAATTTTACAGAAAAAGTATAACCCAGGTATTCTTATGCAATTTGTGATACATAACGAAAGCTGTCATTTGCAAACAAACTCATTTCAGTAACATTGTTTTCTGTTTCTGTGCCTCCTCTGAGTTTCAAGGTCCCTGCTCATATCCCAAAGTTACTGTGAAAATTTCCTGGCAACAAGACCCTCACACTTGATTAAAACCACTGAGAAGTACAAAAGAGCAGTTCTGTATCAATTTGTGTCACCTTCTGTTCCCTATTCCACTCTAGGCCACAAAGATAACAATGGAGAAGCTAGAACCACATTTACATCAATTAATAGAACATTGGTCTTACAATAAATCATGCAAACTTAAAAGAGAGCTATGTATTTCCCTTTTTAATAGCATTTCTATTTGTATTCCAAGAAACAAGGACATACCAGGACTTCCAGGAACTCCAGGGGCACCACTGGGACCTGAGAAGATATAACATTAACTAATTACTCATAAAGAGGAAAATTGCTACCCATTGTTGAAATCTTGGGTGATACTATAATAATCATAGCAATAAAGAGTCTTTCATACTTTTTCCCTGTTCTCATATGCATAAATATTAGAAAACACTTATTAGACAAACTGGAGCCAGGGAACTATTCTTAGGTGTCTCACATTCCAAAGTAAATCGTGCCATCTGGTTGTTTTCATATAGTTTAGCAGAGATTTGCTAAGAACCTGCTCTGTGTTTGGTACTTTGTTGGGAGTTTGTTTGGTCCTTTGTTTGGTTCTGAATCTGGGAGTTCAGATTCAAGAAAGACTAAACATCACTGGAATCTGTGAGGATCTGCAGATTGGCTCCATGCTCCATCTCAGACTGCTTCTAGCTGTCCATAATGTGTATATTTATCTGTCATTTTACTTTTCTAAGTAAAATTCTCCTTTGAAATCTTTATATCAATCATTTGCCTAAATCAGTAATTCTCAGTCCCAGCTGCACATTAGAATAATCTGGGGAGTTTTTATAATCTGCCAGTGTTCAGGACTCTTCTGCAGAAAAAATAACTAGAATCCAGGGAGGAGACCTTAACAAGGTCATTAGAAGTTCCCAGGGATGCTAGCTTGTAGCCCGGGATGAGAGCTCCTGCCTGGAACTTTCAGATCTATGAAAAGTGAGAGCATATATGCAAACATGTCTTAAGTTCCTGGTGTCCAGTTGCAGAGTGAGGAAACCAGGGCTTCAGTCCCCTGCCCTTATCACTACTTGTGTGGATTTTCTCAAGTTACAGCTTTTGGGGGACCCTCTTTTCTCTTTTGTAATCACAGTGAAATCATTGACTTCTTACACTCCCTCTTCTTGTTCTCTGGCCATATAAGTGTCTTCTTGCCAACTTGAATTTCATGCTCTGCTATATAAAGATAATTTAATTAGCTTCTATGGCATACCACTTACAAAGTTTTCATGCAAAACTATGAAAATTGGAAGACAGAAAAAATACTACCACTAGTCAAAATTAGGTGATTTCTTTCTTCTCTCCCTACCCTCAAAAATTCTAGTTCTATGTGTGCATGGTTCTTGTTACTTTGGAAGAAAGAAAGAACAAAGCAAAGGTTTTAGAAGGAAATATATTCTCACCCTGTGGGCCACGAGCTCCTTTGGGTCCTGGTGGACCTGGAATTCCTTTATCTCCCTTTTCCTGGTATGCATCATAATATTCTGTCTTAAAGGAAAAGGAAATGAATAAAAAGAAAGGATAGCTATTTATGAATGGCTCGCCAAATGCAAAATTACTTCAACTTCTTCATTTGGGCTAAAATGGTACCTTCCTTAATTTTGTGAGTTCATATGTTTATATATTAGCAGGAATGTGATCATGCACAGGTAGATGGACAAGTTGAAAGACAAAGTTGACTTTTTTTGGTTTCATAATTTTTCATGGGTTTTCAACTAGAAATACATTTTATTATGTGATCCACAGATATGTACATATACACATTCATGTGTATATGAATACAGATATTTAAATTTCACAAAATAGTGACTTACCACTGTGACAAATGATCAACTCTGAGGGTTTTTTTAAAATTCTATTTCATTTTAATGTTTAAAAATGCTGGTCCAGATGGACACAATCTATTTCAAAGTATGGTGAAACCCACACTCCACAAATACTACGCATATTGATTCTTCAAATTCAGGACAGCATTGGCCTGCAAGGAGCAAGGGACATTGCTTTTGACCTGCCCAGTGGGCCTCTAGCTGGTCTCCTTAACCATTTACTCCCTAAGAAGACCTTCTTTTGAAGTTAGTAGAAGCTGTAGAGTTATGTTAGGGTTGAGCAGAGCAAAACACCAGTAATCTGGGAATACTAAGAATTCCTCTGAAGTTCCATGGCAAGTAGATGGGACATAGAATTCATTTATTTTTCACTTATTTTGAAGGTAAAAAAGATGGAAATATATGCATGTATATGTAGAACTCTATGTTTCGTTTCTCATGTGCTGCCTGAATCAATTACTTTGTTAACTTGTTTGAAGATGAGGTAACCTGTGGTTAAGTAATGTGTACTTAAAATCACAAAAAAAGTCTTAATAATAATAACATAAAAATCTCTGGAAAACCAATAATGTAGGTGTGCACCTGCTTGGTGTTGGACATTGCTATGTACTTTGACAAAATAGTCCATTTAAT
The DNA here is from genome assembly GCA_020662805.1 of Glaucomys volans. NCBI lineage: Eukaryota > Metazoa > Chordata > Mammalia > Rodentia > Sciuridae > Glaucomys > Glaucomys volans. The sequence goes on from JAJEJO010001731.1 coordinate 124,501, forward strand.
TTTCCTGGAAACTCCATAGAAGTATTGGTATAAAGATGAACAGTCATCTTCAGTTACTGAGCTACCTTACTTAGCTTGGGGATCTGACAGCATTTCTAACAAGAAAATACCACCCTCCACCCCACACAATCAGACACAGCAGCTCTGCTCAGCGCACTGAATGCTTCTGCTGCCTGAAAGCACAAGAGTTGTCATAACTGGCCTGTGTTGGGGTAAGAAGGAACTGGTGTCCTTGTCCTACAAGGAGACATTGACTTGAAACTTCCTCAGTACTTTAAAGAACTTCATCAAAGATGACTTTGGTATGAGCATTAGTTACACTTACTGGACCACGAAATCCTGGAGGGCCAATGTCCCCTTTCCATCCCTATATTGAAAGACAGTTACAGATTACAAATATGCAAATCAAAAGCATTTATTTGGTACATTTGAAAAGCAAAATGCACAGTTGGACAATAAAATTAACAGGGGTATTAATTAGGTACAAGCTATAAACCAAATGAAAAGAAGTTTCTTTATGTCCATGGAGCACCTGTATCTGAGTCAGGAATCCCATCTGCAAGGCCATGAAGAAGTGGTTGTTGCTGGATCTGTTGGTTCTGCAGCCTTCAACTCAACTACCTTTCCAGGATACTCATTGCACATTCATGTCCTGGCTCAGATTAAAGGCACAGGACCACCAGGCCATGGGCTGTATGCAATTCCTAGTGACTCAGTTGTGACCAACCCCCTGAGTGTAGGAGGGCATTTAAGAATGCTGCTAGAAATGATACTAATAAGATAAGAATCTGCACATATACCTACATAGAGACATTATTTTAAAATGTCTGCAATGCATTGTCAGAAACAAATGATGTGGCGGGCATTCACAATTAATCATGACCTTTCAGCAACTCATGAACCAGGGTCAGATGCAGAGGTCCACTCTGCACTTGACCTCAAATGACCAGACACCTCCTGCCATGCAGGCCTTTTTCAACCGCTTTCTCATGAGGAGCTGAAATCTTACTAGTGGGTCTTAAGTTGGCCAGCTTCCACTACACAGAACAAGTTTCACATTTTCCCTTTGGAACACTCTTCAAAGGTTTATGTAAAGTTGCCGTATCTCTAGTTTCTTTTTAACAAATATATCAAGGTATTTCAATGACATCTGTGACTGAGATTCTTTGTTCCCAGAAAGGTAGGCAACACTGAATGGATTAAGAACACCTGAAGATAGGCTGTTAGGGAAGGGGTTACCTTAATGCCATCTTCACCCCTTAACCCAGGGAAGCCCCTACTGCCCTTGGCTCCCTAAAGAAAAGAGCAAAAGGAAAAGGTCAGAAGACAGAAATCAATTGCTTCTGTGTAAGTAGGAACAGTCTGAACTTTTTAAAATTTTCTTTCAATTTATCTTTTAAATCGATACATAATAGTTGCACAAATTTATGGGGTGCATAGTTATACAATACGCTGATTGTATCCATCACACTGCTTTCACAATAATCAAATCAGGCTAATTAGTATATCTGCCACCTCAATCTTATCATTTTTTATGGTATTCAATATCTTCTCTTTTAGCTATTTTGAAATTAATATTATTGTTAACCACAGTCACCCTATTGTGCAATAGATCATAAAGCTCATTCCTCTTATCTAACTTTATACCATTGACCAACCTCTGTCTTCCTGCCTCTTCACCTCTTCACCTCCCCTCTTTAGCCTAAACATTATTCTAGGCTCTACTTATATGAAGTGAGCATCCTTCTTTCTCTCTACTTTTCTTTCTTTCTTTCTTTCTTTCTTTCTTTCTTTCTTTCTTTCTTTCTTTCTTTCTTTCTTTTCTTTCTTTCTCTTTCTCTCTCTCTCTCTCTCTCTCTCTCTCTCTCTCTCTCTGTCCCCCACCCCCCACCTCCCTTTTGGTGCTGGGAGTGACCCCAGGGCTTCTTGAATGCTAGGTGAGCACTCTATCGCTGAGCTATACCCCCACCCCTGATAAGCTTCTTTAGATTGCATGTATGAGTGAGCTCTTGTGCTATTTGTCTTTCTGTGTCTGGCTAGTCTCATTTATCATGTCTTCTAGGTTCATCCATGTTAAATAAGGTGCTCAGATGACTTCTCTTTGCATAAAGACATAAAATTATGATTCTCAAATGTAGTTTTTAAAAGTAATAAGCTGCTTGTTAGTTCATAACTACTTAGTAACTCCCACAGTCCTTATTCATCTGGTAGGTAGGATCGCCATTTTCCCCTGTGTCAATGGGTAGAGTCATGTGTTTACCTCAGTGCCAGGGAAGCCAGGGGTACCACCCTTTCCAGGTTTTCCCTACAACAAAAACAAAACAAAAACACATCAGTTAATACATATGCGAGACTGGAATACACATGGAACACTTAAATGATAGGATCATCTCCTTTTGATCTCATGCAAGAAAGCCTGAGTACGATTTCTTATGCAGATTTTATATAGAAAAACTGTTAATCACAGAGATGGCATTGACTCTCCCTTACCAAGGTCAAAGTCAGGCAGTCAAAGGAGGAAAGAGTCAAAGGAAGGAAAAGAGGAAATTAACAGCTATACTTAAGCCTGGAGCTGATGCTGTCCGTCCTAAGCTTGGAAGGCAAAATCAAGAAAGCACTTAGCAGAAATGAAAAAGGAAACCTAGAAAGAGGGAGGTGTTCACAGTCGATTTATGAATACCAAATGTTGGTAATTTCCTAAATCCTAGATATTCCCATATTTAAATATATATAAGATGTGTATTGTGGTATCTAAATAGACATGACTTTTGGATTAATTATTATGGATACATATATAAATATATACCCATAAAGAATATTTATTTTAATATCCATTTTAATATTGTCAAACCTTTTCTGACAATATATTAAAAATATATTGACTAATTTTGTTTTTAGGAAGAAAAGAGCCCATTTTCTCAATGTATAATTTTAAAAGGTTTTATACAATATTTGTGTTTAAATCTTTCCAAAATGGAGCCAGACTGGGGAAGTAGGTGCCTATTGCTTGTCTTGCTAGCATCCTACTTCTGGGCACATTATACTCCATTTCCTTTGGGGAGCTACTCTTCCCTCCCTCAAGGTGGTTCTGATAGGGGTGTCAATCACAGAAGCTCACTCTGACTTGGCCAGTCGTAGAACAATGGTGAGTCATTGTTCCAAAATGAGACACATGACCCCAGCAGGCCAATCAGATTAATTCTCTGGGATTTCCTCTATGGACACAGAAAGATTCTCTCTTTAGATGTCCTTAGCCTGAAGCAGTCTGCTGGCCTAAAGTGCCATTAGTCTGAAGTGGCTTCACTCTTTGTCCCCTCACATGGAATGTCATCTGCCAAAAGACAGCAGACAACATTTTATAGATAGATTTATAAATAATTTATAGGTAATTTATAATAATCATATTATTTATTATTTATTTATAAATAAATATATGAAATTATAAGAATTTACAAATATCTATAAATCCTATCCTATCCCATTGTCTTATAGGCAGACAGAAGCAGAAGTGAGGCAGAGAGAGTCCTGTTCTTATTGTTTCAGGCTCTAAAGTCCTTGAAACCAGTTTTAGTCTTGCACTTCTCAGATAATTGAACAAAATTCCTACTGCCCAAACCTTTTTTTTCTATTTCTTTTTCTTTTTTTAACCTGAGCTAGTTGGAGTTGGGCATCTCATTGTTGCAACCTCAAGGATCCTGAGTCCTGACTAATACAGGTTGCATATGACACTGAATTTCCCAACTTACCTGTGGACCAGGCTCTCCAGGAGCACCTTTTGCAGATCCATATGATTCTCCAGGTGGTCCCTGTGTGAACCAGAGTTTTGTCAAGTTGTATCTATTATTGATTTTTCACTTACAGTAATTTTTTTTGAAAACCATTGGCCTCGTCTGATTATTTGGCCATATTTAAAAATAAATCATTTAAAAGAGAAATCTTATTTAGAAGTATTTTTCAAACAGATGCTAAAAAACAGGTTCTAAAGACAAATCATGCATGTAAAATAGTGCAAGTATTTCAGCTAGGAATGGCCATAAGATAATTTTAGTATTTTCATGATCTCTGAGTTCACAAGACTGTGTTTCAGGTGGTATTAGTATTTAAAAGTAGAACACGCATCAAAATACGTCCTAAGGTTCTACTTTATGTGTGAGAGCAACAGCGTGAGTAGAGTGACCTACTGGCGATCCAGGAGGTCCGGGTTCTCCCATGGTTCCCTTGTCTCCCTTCTCCCCCTTGAGGTCCTGCCACAAAAACAATTCAGGAACATTAAAAACAAACCAATCAAATAAGAGCATACTGATTACACTTGGAAAAGTCCACTCTCTGTTCAATAAACTGGGTTTACAAACTACTGATGGGCCTCACAATGACTCAACCCAGTAGTTCTTCCTGTTTCTCACATTTCAAACTTTATACCTGAGATCCCTCTGAAACTACATGCATTCTTTAAAAAAGAAATCAATCTTGGATCAAGATACATAAACTAACTGAATTTCTGAATCAGCTTTGTATAAGCACAATCAGATCATTACTAACGAATTTTAGTTTTGTTTCTAATATACCAAAATTATTTTCATTGGGATCAATGGTTTCCTGTCAATGTTATAATGGTAATACGATTCGTAAACCAGGTTTGTTTGAACTATAATCACATTTTCTCACTATATATATTTTTCCTAATATAATTCTTCTCTCAAGGGTACCATTTTTTTCTGACCTTAGTTATTTTTACAGGATTAAATCTTCCAAATCTTGATTTTGTAAATGTAATCTTTTTTCTGTCATTTATCAGACAATGAAGTTGTAGCCTTTATTAATTTTCTTTTTGCTGATTATCTCTAAAAAGTTCAGTTATTTTTCCTCAGGGAAATTTTATTTTTCTAATTTTCTACTCAGTGAGTATCCTGAATTATACAATAAATGAGTAAATTTTATGGCACATAAGTTCTATCTAAATAAAGCTGTTAAAGATTAGTTATAATTAAAACCTGTGAACAGCATACTTTAAAAAATGTATGTATGTCATGTGAATTATAGCATAATTAAGCAGATATTTCAAACAATTAATAAGTTTCAAATGAAAGGATGGTTTGTGTTTATTTCTTAGTTAATTCATGATAAGTTTATTAGCTGCCCTGTCATTCCTCATCCTCACTTCCAGACACCCCATTATAACACAGATTCACTTTTTCTAAGCATTCAGTGTAGTTCCAAGTCCTGGTCTTCCTAGCCATTCCCCTGTGGGAGCAAAAAGCAAATGTGTTGTCAAAATAACAGGAACAAAGTATTCCTGGTGAGGAATGGGGCCCACAATGCCCTCCGGGTTTCAAGACTGGGTTAACAATTCCCATTTGATTATGGTACCCCTCACCTCCATCTTGAGATCATCACCATCCAATAGGATCAGAGCCATACACTTTGTGTGAGGGATAGTGAAAGGGGGTGAGGAAGCAGGGTGAAAAATCAGGTTCCCACTCAGATGCTGAGAGCCTTGGGAGGCCCTGCTTCAGGTCTTCCCCACCCACCATTCCCAGGTTGGTGAGTGAAGGCTGGGGAGGAATCAAACCTACAGGAGCAGACTGCTGAGGGTTGGGCTGAGCTGGGCTCTAAGGGAGGTAGGGGTTCCAGCAATCGGAAGGCACAACCCCAATCTTACAATTGCAGCATTACCGTTCTGTTGTCTGGGCCAGTTAGTGTCACAATAACTGTTCCCGGTGGTCCAGGGGGTCCTGTTAATCCTTTCGCACCCTAAAGGCAAACACACTCCAGAATGAAAAACAAATGACGTCATCAACCTTTCAACTTGACTATGTTTAAAAGATCAATTTTAGTTCCTATGCAAGGAGACAGAGCAGTGAAAACACATGAACTTCAACTTGACCAATGAATAAACTATATAAAGGCTAATACACCAAGGACCTTTAAGTATCTTACCCGCTACGAAGCCATTTATTTAAATTACCTGTTCTCCTTTCTGTCCTATCACGTTATCGCCCATGTGACCCTGTAAGAAAACACAAAATAAAATTATATTTAAAAAATAAATAGGGTCGGGGGCTATGGTGCACACTTGTAATCCCAGCAGTTCAGGAAGTTGAGGCAAGAGGATTGCAAGTTCAAGGCCAGACTCAGAAATTTAGCAAGGCCCTAAGCAACTTAGCAAGACTCTGTCTCTATATAAAGTATAAAAACGGGATGGGGATGTGACTCAGTGGTTAAGTGCCCCTGGGTTCAGTCTCCAGTACCATCAATCAATCAATCAATCAATCAATCAATCAGAATGGCCTAATCTCATTAAAGTTCCAATATTTGCAACTGAACATTTTTATTTTAATCTTAAGTTTAGAATTATGAAAGTAATTTTAGCTATTTCTTCCTATAAAGGTGGAAACCCTGAAGAGCAGAAAGCTTAGGAGATTTACTCAGTGTGTGGGATGATGACACAGGTGGTGTCCGGTGGTGTGAGGTGGGGGAAGGACCCAGTGCAGTTGGCTTTATTCTGGCTCAGCCACGGGGTGTTTCTGATCCCACTGGTTAGCCACCTAACTTTCTGGTTAGTTAACTTCCTTGGCTGGCTGTTGAACTTCCTGATGCCCCAGTTTTCTCATTCTAAAAATAAGAGGGATGGGCAGCTGGACTTCAGGATTCTGAAATTGAAAAGTTAATGGAGGAGCTAAGGATGGAATTCACTCCCTGACTTCACTAGTAATACAATGACAGAGACCAGCTTGATGTCACCATCCATGACTGCTGGATCTAAATCATCAGGATGATCCATGTTGAAATTTAATCCCCACTGCAAGACATGAAGGGGTGGATCAGGACTGTTCACGGATCAGTGGAGGAGTGAGTTGTCTTGGGAATGACTTTGTTATAAAAGCAAGTTCTCTCTGGTTAGTCCCTGCGCTGCTTTGGGACTCTGCGGAGGGTCTCCACCAGCAGGAAGCCCAAACTAGATGCAGACCCTCAACACTGGACTTTCCAGCTTCCAGAACTGTAAAAACCAAATATAAGAAATAAATTCTCTGTCAAATAAATTACCCACCCAGTCTGTGACTGGGTAATAAATAATCCTTAAATGTAATAAAATAAAACAATCCTTAGACAAATGATTGCCTTTTTAATAGAAAAACAAAATAACCAGCCAAATGATGGCTATCAATAGTCATCTTTTACTTATTAACATAAGATGGGGCGGATATTGCAAAGCAGCCCACTGCCAAAATCTATAGGATGAAGTGTTGGGTGACCAGTGGATTATCAGGAAGGGAAAGCCTATGGATTAGGACTCCTTGCCTTTCCCCTGATACGAAGCTTCTTCGATCAAAACTCTGAATCAGGGATCAAGTTGCTGAAGTACAGGGATGACAGGTAAGAACCTGGCCTCACCCAGTTCCCTGCAGGGAGTCTGAGTTCCAGAGAGGGGCTGTCAGGGACCCCCCTGAAGAGGCAGCCTAGGCTTTTGGGTCAGTTCGGGTGTTCTGACTGATACAACACACATCTGTGACTTACCTTAGGCCCTGTAGGTCCCGTAGCTCCTGGAAAGCCCTAGAAAGATCCACAAATTAAAATTAAAATGGGAAATACACTCAAGTCAGAAAACTCCCTAAAACCTTTCGCTATATTCGTTTGTTTTCAGAGTCTACAGCAAAGGTGGCTGTACTCACAAGGAATCCTGGAGGGCCTGGTGGGCCCATGGGTCCCGGAAAACCTGGGGGGCCTGGCAAACCCTTGAAATGAAGAAAAAGAGCAAGTTCAAGTGCACTTCTCACCTAAGCATGAAGTCCAGTAGTTACATGTGTCAAACTATTTTAATAAAATCAGAAGAATATAATGCCTCCCTTCTAAGTGGTCATAGTTAATGACAATAAATGACAAAAAGCATGTTGTCATATGTGACCAGCTGCCAGGACCATACTGATACCACTGTTTACAGGAAAATGAGCAGAATGGTTGCTTGGTTTTGAAAATTTGCTTTTCCCTTAGACTCTCCTTCTTCCCTGCCCCCAATTTTTGGCCAACCACATTCTTGCCTTAGGGCCTTGACTCTGAGCCCCCTCTGCCTGGAGTCCTCTTCTCAGGTGTCTATGTGACTCTTCCTCTCCCTTCTCTTTCTGGAGTTGCCTTCCTACAAAGCCTCTCTGCCTATCCAAATCCAAACCCATTTCCCCACCAGGCACTTCCTATCCCCATGCCCTGCATTATTTCTCTCCTTCAAGGTCATTACTGCCTAACACACTAGACAGCCTTAATCCAATTTTTTTTCTGTTTCCCCATTAGATTGCAATCTCTGGGGAGATTTTCTGGAACTATTTTTTGACTGATTTGTGCCCTGCTGTACCCCCAGAGCCTAGACTAGTTCCTGCTGCATAACTGGCACCTAATAAATATTTCTTGTATGAATGAATGTACTGTCTTCAGTGCTATCGCAATGACTGGTGCAGCAATGCCAATCAGTACACTTTAAAAGGATGCACTCCTGTCCTAGACTACTACAGGACTCCCTGCTTTAGCAGCTGGATCCTTGTTTCTTAAGCAAAGGCAAGTGCCGCCTTGTGCTCTATCCTCTCCCTGCAGCTGCAGCGACTCCTAACTGCATCGCTGCAGTTGTTCAGTTTCTAGTCCCACTTCACAGCTCCTCATCAGTCGGCCTGCTGCACCAAGTAGGAGTCCCAAAGCCTCAACTCAGGTGCACACTCACTTAGGCAACTACCCAGTGTCCACCCCAAAGTTTCCACTTTAAATTCTGCACTAAGTTAAAAGGTCCCCTTTGGAGATGTAAGACACACTTAGGAATCCTGTACTCACAAGGAATCCTGGAGGACTAAGTCACGCCTAGGTCTACAACGGGGGTCTTTTGAATCACAAGCAAAGCACACACAGCCCCAATAGAGCCTGTCTCTGTGCCCACTCTGGATTACCTTCAGGCTACCTACAAATTGCTCAGTACAGCAAACTACTCAATGGCCAAAGTGAAAATGTTGAATTTAAATGAAGCCCTTTTGTTTAATATCATGCAAGTTTTGAAGAGGGCAGCTATTTATCACTGCAGTTTTAAATGGGATTCAGTGTGTGATACAAACCCATCCTTAATTTCAACAAGCAGATTAAGTGGAATATGACCTTGAAAACTCCTTAAATTCAGGAACACCTGGAGGACTGAGACTTAAGAAGAGATCAAAAGGCACATATACAAAATCGCCTCAGTGTATCAGCACCGCATAGTTTCTTATAAGGTGAATGCTTTACGATGAAATAAGGCAGACATATAAATAAGAATAAACACTGATATCTAAAAGCTGAAGAGAGTGAGGACACACAGGGGAAAGGAGAAATGGGGAGGACAGGTCGGGGGTGGGGGGGTTTCCCTGCAGTGTGGTACCTGGAATCCTGGAGGTCCTGGCAGCCCGGGGTCACCTCTTCCATTGAGTTCTCTGTCTTCTCCTTTAGCAGGAGCACCCTTGAAAATGGGGAAGTTCATCAAACCTAGTCAAGGTTATACTTTGAAAAGTCTCCCATGGTTACTGAAGGTCCCATTGCTTCAGTGGGAAAGGTGCTTTCCAGGATACAGACAAGAGATCGGTTCTCTTCTCTACTTAAAGGATGCAATAAAACCTTGTATCCTTAAGATTCATTTATGACAGGAGCCAGAGGAGCTGTTCAATAGGAGCAAAAATCATGTTCTAATTATTTTGGCTTCAAAATCGATAAGGACTGGATTATGAAATCTAATTCGCAATGGCTTCTGTCTCATTATTTAATATGTCCTTTTCATATGTACAATTAAGAGACAAATGCCTTACCTTTTGTCCTTTCAGGCCAGGAGCACCCTAGGGGGAAAGCAGCATATTAACCACCAGGGGCAAGCCAAATGCTCTCCTCCTTGTCCTCGCTGTCTTCGGCCTCCTTTCCCATCATTGATTTCCCACTGGCTTTTCAACATGCTCAAGTCTCTTCATTTAAACCAACAAATTCCCCCTTATCTTTTGCCTCCTTCCCAATATTGCCCTGTCTCTCTTTCATCTTGCCTGCAAACCTCCCCTTCTGTTCATCTCCCACTCATTGCTCAGCTCAGATCTGCCTTCTGGCTCCATCTGCCATGGAAGTCGCCCTTGTCGAGGTCAGTTATGTAGTATTAATATTGTTAAAACCACTGCCAAATGTTAGTGCCCATCTTTTTGGATTTCTCAGCACATTAGGTAGCCACTTGCCCCTCCCTCCTGCTGAAATATATCTTCCCTGGCTTTCCCACCACACCACTCCTGGCTTTGCCTCTGTCACCAGGGCCTCCTCTTACAGGATCATTTCCTTTAACCTAGACACAATATGCTGGAGCCATCTTGGTCCTAAGTCTCTGTTCTTCTCACTCTCACTTCTTGAGTAAAAGCCCAGGCCTCCCTTCTGAGTGAATCAGCCTATCCTACATCCCTTCTTAGATGTCTCGACCTGGACTGAGAGTCCAAACCTGGACTCACAATGCATTCTTCTTTCATTCCCTGCTAGTTGAACATCTATTATCAGCTGCCCGGGGTTTCCTGGATCCTCACACGTTTGAGTACATGGCTCTGGGCAATAGACTTCCTTTACTCATACTTTATGTCTGAGATGAGCAGTTGGAAATGCAAACCTACCAGGACCCCTGGGTAGCCTGGTGTCCCTGGAAGTCCTGGAAATCCTTGGTCCCCCTGGAAGATATCAAAAGTGTGTTATTGTTGTTAGTTGTTCTTGACTAGACTATTCAGATTAATATCCCCATTTCTCTCTTCTAGCCTTGCAGTGACAAATCTAGGCAAAATAACTCAAATTCCTGATGGCTACTGGGTCATGAGGCTGAAGGCCAGGAAACTATTATCTTAACTGAAAACAGGATTAGAATCTACTATTCATTAAATTGTGCATAAATGGCAGTATGATTGTGCCAAGAACTGTCACAATAATAAACACTGATATCTAAAATTGCTGCTTCCTTGAAATTTTAAAATTAGTTCATTCAGGACCCCCATTCTGGGGAAGAAGAGAACTCACTTAGGAAACAAAAGCAGGCATAGGAACCCTGAGAATCCCAGGCCTTGCTTCCCAAAGATTAGCTTTGTGCTCAAGGCTTTAGTTTCTGATTTATATATATGATCTCATTAATATATACAACCAGTGAGCCTTGTCTTTCTATAGGAGAACTTCCTTCCAACATAATTGACAAGCAAGGAACAAGGAGAAAGCAATAGGAAGGCTCCTGGTTCAAAATCACACTGTTGGTCCTAACTTAATGTTCTGAGGAAGCCTGTTTCCCTCTCCTGGCTAAGTCACCTTGACCTATTCACTCAGCAGAGCATCTATTAATCATCTCATGTGCGAGTCGTGCGTACCTTAGAGCCATTGCACCCTGGCAAACCAGCAAGTCCATAAGGCCCAGGATGGCCTGGGAGGCCCTGCAAGGAGAACAGGTCTCAGACCAGGTAAATCAGTAAGGGACCCAAGGGAAAATAGGAACTAATTTAAACAGCTACTGAAATACAAAGGGATGTTTAAATAATTAAGTAATACATTTAAATCTTAGTTTTAGATATAATTTAAATAACATAGCCAATACAAAATCAGACAGATTAAAATTGAGATTATCAAGTGAGATGTGGATATTCTAGAAAAAGTCCTTTCTACATAAAAAAAAAAATCCCTTATTATGTTTCTTTAAGCTGGGGAAAAGGGAGTAAAAAGGAGGGAGAAGTGGACATAGAAGTTAAACATTTTAGTATTCTATGCTGTTAAGCAGAATCACCCTGTTCTATCTACTCTATTCAATTCTGCTTATATTTCAGGAAATATGGTCTGACTCACAAGTCATACAGAAACATCTATGCTCTAGTATATCATTAAATTCCAGAGCACCATATCTTCATGTGACAAATGCATCACAACTTGCTTCCTTGTGCTTCTGTCTTTACATCTTTATTAAGAGGAACTTATTTTTCATTTTCCAACCACGTGTTTTCCCCATTACTTACTGGAAGTCCAGGAGGACCTGAAAATCCTGGTAATCCAGTTATTCCCTAAAGACATAGAAAAGAGGAGAGGTTGATAAGGAAAACGGTTTAAAAATGTTTGTCCTATTAATATAAAATTATTTAGAATTGCAATAATCCCTTCTGCAACTATCATTGGGAATAGATAAAATGATTAGAAAAACAAGAAATGTTTAACAAATACTTGTAAATCTGACATTTATACAACTTTTAAAAAGAGGTTAAGGTTGTTTTTGGCTTTGGGGGATACATTTTAAAGGTATATTTTGCACTCAGTAAAATGCCCCTGTCTTCTGTGAATAACCTTATAGATGTTTCCTAAGGTGCACTTTTGAATGACCATGACCCCAACAGAAACAGCATTTCCATCACTCTAGAAGGTTCCCTCATGCCCTTCCCATCAGTTAACATCTGCCTGGGATATAGTGACCACTACTTTGACTTCAACCAGTACAGATTAGTTGTACCCGTTCCAGAGCTTCCTCTACGCAACCATACATAATGTACTTACTCCCTTCTGACATGTATAACTTTTACGGTGTAGAGTTGATCTTTTTAAAAGAATGCTCATTGAACAATCAGGATGGACTGGTTGGAGTACTAACCCTTACACCTTTGGGACCAGTGAGTCCTGGATGTCCTGGACAACCCTAGATTCAAGTGAGAAAAGAAAAGGTGAACACGATGGAAATGATTGGCACTGAGAAACCCATACATTGGTGATCCCAGTCTTATTCACACCCCAAACTGTTTTGCTCTTGTGACTATTTCATTGTTAATAAGGTTCAATTGCTTGCTTGTTTGATTGGAGCTAAAATGTTTATTCGAAATGGCAAACAAAAATTCACTGAAGCCCTTGCTACTCAAAGCAGGGTTTGGGGCGAGCCACATTAGCATCACCTTGGAGTTTGTTAGAAATTCAGAATCTCAGAACCGACCCAACTGCCCATCACTCAACCTTACCACCCCTCCCACCCCAGACCTTTTGAGTTTGGATTTCTACAGGATCCTATGGGGATTCTCCTGCACATTAAAGTGCTTCTGTAAAAGCCCCACATCAGCCAGACAGCTGCAGAGGTCTGATAAGGATGAATGTCACAGTTACAATGGGAGACCAGAATAGCAGCCGGTATTTCCATGCAGGAGAAACACTTTGTTAACAAAATGTCCTTCACATGCACAAGTAAATAAATAAGGAAGCAAGGACTGTCTGAACTAGAGATAAACTTGCTTTTGCACATAATGAATATAGTTTTGAGATCTTCTTTCTTGGAGAATAACCTTAAATGGAAACTCTTTTAGCTGAGCCACTTGCTGTGAAAATCCCATTGTTCAACAGCTGTTTTCTTCATTCCAGAGAGTTCCAGTATGTTTTGGTATTTTTGATTATTTGAGAAAAGGGTGTTACAGAACCTTCTGAGATTGGACCGTCAAGGCCAAAGTCAGCCTTTTCTGTCTGAGGTGGAATTCCTGGGTTCATGGACATGTTCAAGGTGGTTCCTTTTCTCGCAGAATGCTATTTGTTTTATGCAGAAGGTAGAAGAGTGACTTGCAGGTTTTACTTCCCTGTTGCAAATTTTCTCATGCAGAAAATATTTAAAATTGAGAAAGGAATCTTATAAGTCTGAAAAATCTTTTTGTTCAGGTTTTAATATTTTCTAATGATTTACCTTTGCTTAGATTTTCTTCTGAGGTTATAATAAGCTATGCTTTAAAATAGGACCGACCCATTTTCTACAGTAATTTGATGGAATCCTTGCACATCATGTAAGTGAAACCAAGCACCATATGTTATCAACTATTATTTTAATTGGCTGGGGCATCACCAAAGAAAGGCTGAAGAGCCACAAGCAGAGTTAGGTATAGAGAACTGGGTAAAAAGGAGGGAGCCCAGGCTGACCTAAGGCAAACTCATGCTACCAGTGAAATGGAGGAAAACCCAAGCTCAGGCCCTAGAGAAAGTCAATGGAATATGCAGACTCTGCCCAGAATCTGAATTTTTTCCAAATTAGGATCCAAAGGAGAGATGGAGAAAGAGAACACACATATGAACACGATAGACATGGATCCCAAGAAAACAGCCACCTTTTGAATTTTTACTGTAAACTGCAAATTTGGATTTAGTTTCTTTGGTTTTAGGAATTTGATTTGGGAGTCATATGTGATATAGAAATATATATTTGGTCCCTGCACTCAGTTCCTGGCACAGAACTCTAAAAACTCTCCTTGTTTTCTGAGTGTGGGGTGCTTGGATCATCTTTTGTTCTAGTTCTTGGTCTTTGACTCCAGTTTCTGGCATAGAGCTCCTAAATCCTTTGGAATTTCCTGGGTGACAGGTAACTCTTGGTGGGCTCCTGGGTGGGGTCTGGTCACCAGGAAGACCAGCTGTGATTAGAAGAGTGGAACTTTCAGTCCTACCTCATCTTCCCAGGAGGGACAGGGATTGAAGATGGAGTTAATGTCAGGTCATGTCTAGAGAGGAGCTCTCCCTGAGAATCCCTATAGTGTGGACACCTCAGAAAGCTTCTGGGTTGGTGAACATTCCTTTTCCAGGAAGGAGGGGGACAGAATTTCCTGCCCTTGGAACCCTTCTGGATGTTGTCCTACATAGCTCTTCCTCTAGTTGTTCATATATGTCCTTTATCATACCCTTTACAGTAAGCCGGTGAACATGAGCGTGTCCTTGAGTTCAACTGTCATAGCTAATTATCAAACTTGAGAAGGGGGCAGGAAACCCGCAATCTGCAGTAAAGTTGGAAAGAAGTGTTGGCAACCTGGGGACCCATCACTTGTGATTGACATCTAAATGGGGGGGTAGTCTATGGAACTGAGCCCTTAACCCATGCAGTCTGCTCTAACTCCAGGTATGTAGCATGATAACTGAACTGTAGAACTCCCAGCTGGTGTGGACACAGCTGGAGGATTGTTTGATATGTGAAAAATAATATAAAAGCAGGTTCAAATTTTGATTTTGCCACTCATTACCTGTGTGACCCAGGACAAATTACTTCAGTATTCTGTCTCTTCAGTTATAAAGTAGAAACACTAATACAAGCTGTTGAATCACCATGGCCATGACTTACATGGTCAAGGTGAGGAGGGAATGAGGCATAGTTGGGAACAAATGGCACAGAGTCAGCACACAGTACATTGCCTTTGACTGTCATTTAAATGTTCTACACATGATCCTAGTACATATTCTAATGCAGTATCAAATTTTTAAAAGACTCTGCATAGCTGAATTATCATTATCTTTTACAACTTATCAGTTAGGTCACAGCCAGTGATCAGCAGAGTGAATGTGTAAGAGTCCAGGCTTAAGTCTAGCTAGTGTCCCCAGCAGGAAGGAACAGTCTGCAGATCGGGTGATTTTGCATGTATTTAGTGAATCCTCAAAGGTACAGATTTTAGGATAAAAACGTGTGATGAATGTGAAGTGCAGCAAGTTCTTAGGAGCTTGATGCTTAAGGGACCAGAACTCCCCTCCCCCAAATAAAAGGAACCCAGGAAGGAATGGATTGGAGGTTAGGTAGGTGGAGAACCTGGGAAAGGGGGATTCCAAAATCAGAGACAGACAAATGATTCAAGAGAAGCAGAGGGACCTATGCCACTGAAAACAAAGCAGAGGGTTCCAGTCAGATAAAGGCCCAGAGGAGCCCCTTGGCAGTAGCCGTTTGAAAGTCATTGGTGATTTTTGCAGGGATATGATATGTTCAGGGGAAAAGGGCAAAAGGTAAATCATCACTGGCTAAGGAGTGACTGGCAGTTTGACTATCCCTTCAAGAAGCTTGACAGAAAGGTCAAGGAGAGGATAGCAATTCTTTGGCCACAGGACCTAAAAAATCTAGTCAGGTTTGTGTCAGTTTGGTAAAAATCTTTGCATGTTTAAGGACTGAAAGAGAAAAGTTAATGTAAGGAGGAAAGTCAGGCTGCAGAGTCCTGGATTGAGGTCCCAGTGGGAATCCCAGGGATCCAGATGTAGGTGGATGGACGGATGGTCCTGAATGGAAGGTGAAAATAGTATACTCTCTCCAGGTCTGGCAGGTATAGAAACTGCATAGGCGGAATGCAGAGGAAGCTGAGTGGGAAGCTGAAGATCATGATGGTACTGTGATAGTTCCTGATAGGATGAGTTTCCAAGGGCCTGGTTGATGGGAGACCAGGAATTCATCAGCAGCAACCAGTTGGCTAACCTGTGGAATCCTCACTGTCTCAGCAGCCTATGGGGCATGCATGAAGGGTGATGTGGAGTGGGAATTATCCAAATCTATAGGTGACATACCTTCGGTCCCTGTGGTCCAGGCAAGCCTTCAGGACCTGGAAATCCTTTCTGACCAGGAGAACCAGGGGGTCCAGGAAAGCCTTTCTCCCCCTGTTAAAACCAAAACAAGAGAAGAGACACAGAGAACAACAACTATCCAACAACTACACTCCCATGACCATCATGTTATCTTCTTTATGATTTCTTGATGACATTTTACATGTTTTTTATTAATAAAAATAAATAATTAGCACCCAGCAGTGAGAGTATGGGTCCCTACAAGCTACCAGCTGTTGGCCCTTGTCTCCAGGCTTGAGAGTGCTGGCACTTGGTCCTTAGAGAAACTTCTTTTCCCAAATGATGAAGCTGTACAGGAACAAGATTCAGGGAGATGGGGTCAACAACTGAGGGGACAGTAGTTAGAGAAGTCAAAGTTAGTGGAATGTGTTTGATGGGGATGGAGAGGGTGAGGGTAAAGCATAAGGACGTTTTGAGAGTGCACAAAATTATTATGTAGCTTTAAAAGAAGAAGACTGCTGGGTGTGGTGATTACATGCTTGTAATCCCAGCAGCTCAGGAGTTTGAGATAGGAGGATTGCAAATTTAAGGTCAGCCTTAGCAATTTAGCAAGTGGGAGATGTAGGAAGAGATATCAAGGGCAGCATGCCCCAAAACATGGGCTAAATAATTTTTGTTTTAGAAGAAGTCAGAAGATATTATGGGAAAGTTCCTGGTAAAAGAGAATCAAAGGACTTTAGAACTGATTAGCCATCAGATGGTTTTATCAACAAATATCTTCTCATGGACACAGATCCAGGGATTACTCTAACAGGAAAGACACCTGATGGACTTGGTCAATTTTGTCACACAATTGGCAAAGAGATAGGGAGAGAAGGGGGAGGGGAGAGAGAAAGAAAACAATCAAGCTTAGCTATTTCACATTAGTGTACTTGCATTCACATACCAAATAAAAAGAAAATGTGCTAGATTCCTCTCACTGCTCACTTTCATACATTCTAGAATAGCATCCTGTAAACAGTTAGAACTCAGTAAATGATTGAATGCATAATGAATCACAGAGAGGGTATCTTCCAACATGAAAGTGAATATATTACATTTGTAGCTTTGGGAAAGAGCCAAAATAAAACATGTGAATTATAAAATGATTTAAATATATGTAATAATAATTATTATAGTTAGCATAAAACTTATGTGAATTGTTTTATCTAAAGAGCTCAAACATGTTTTCTTAAAAATATTCCCACATAGTCGCCCTTCAATATTGTTAAATAATTAGTGTCTCAGAGGAAAGCATTTTGCAAACAAAGAAAAAACTTTAGTTCTTCTTCTGTCTTAATTATCACAAATTGCAAGTTAATGGAGCGAACTAATGAGATTTCACGGTATTCTTTTTTTCTTGAACTCTGCAATGGAGCTACTTCTACTTCCCTCTGCTGAATTTTGGCCTCAACTGGAGTGCTAAGGCAGAACTCTTCCACCAGGGGGAGATCTTGCATCAATGTCGTAGGACCACATCTGCTGCCTTCAATGTTTATTTTATGTTAAAGTGAGTGAATCAAGTTGTTTTCATTTCTTCTCATGTGTTTAGCAACATTGTAAATAGTGCATGCTATAGATGACGCTTATGAACTTTCTTTTCCCTGATAACTTGCTACTTAGTTTTTACAAACCCAAAGAGTTACAATCTAACTGCCAGTATTCACTGCAAGTTATTTGAATCTTCCTAGAAGTCCTTCCTTTTACTTTTCTTTTCTTTTCTTTTTTCTTTCATTTTCTTTTCTTTCTTCTTCTTTTTTTAAGGTTAATGTATATATACAATTACTTTAAAATTGAGCCGGGCGCTGTGGCGCATGCCTGTAATCCAAGTGACTTGGGAGGCTGAGGCAGGAGGATCGGGAGTTCAAACCCAACCTCAGCGACTTAGCAAGGCCCTAAGCAACTCAGTGAGACCCTGTCTCTAAATAAAATACAAAATAGGGCTGGGGATGTGGCTCAGTGGCCGAGTGTCCCTGAGTTCAATCCCTGGTTCAAAAAAAAAAAAAAATTACTTTAAAATTGGATTTGGGAAATGGAACAGCACACTGAGGATCTTTCTGCCACTGAAAGAGCATGAATTACTTAATGACATCCATAACAAGAAGATTTAGTATTAATTTTTTTACCTTTTCCCCTTTGGCCCCATCGCAGAAGCACTGGCCTTTGTCTTTACAGACACAGCCCTAGGACAAAGGAAAGAGAAAGGGTTTGTTTTAAAACATTTTAATTTATCCTTGATAGGGCAACAGCAAACATTTCTTTGTTCTTTGGGTATAGATACTATTCCAGGTACTCAAGAGGCTGAGGCAGGAGGATCACAAGTTTGAGACCAGCCTGGAAAATTCAGCAATTTTGTCTGGGGGTATAGCCCAGTGGTAGAGTCCTTGCCCAGCACATGAGGCCCTGAGTTGAATCTCCAACACCACAAAAACAAACAAACAAAAGCAAAGGTCATTAAAGTGAGAAAGAGGTATATTATAGGAAAATGTCAGATGAATGTACATCATTTTATATCATACTTAGGAGTTTAAAATAATTTGTGGAAAAAAGTCAGCTATTCCTTTCCCCCCCAGAATAATAAGTGAACCATATGAAACTACCACTGTTGTAGGTAGAATTTTTAAAAATAGGCAAGTTCTCAGATTCAACATGTCGTTATACTTGTGTGTGTGTATAGGTGCAATGTGTATGTGTGTACGTGGCTAATGTGATACCATAATGTGCATGGAGCTATTTACCACATGGTGTCTTCCATAGGGGGTAAGCTTTTGTTTTCCTGAAATAATGTTTGAGACTGAGGAAAGATTATCAATACCTATTATGTGTCTTTCAAGAAAGCAAACTAATTCACTAATGCTAGTGTCAAAATACTTTTTTAAAAAATGACAACAGCAATTCAGCAGTGAGATGGGTAATTCTTATCTAGTTCCTTTTTTTTTTTTTTTTTTTGGTACTGGGGATTGAACCCAGGGGCACTCCACCACTGAGCCACATCCCCAGCCCTATTTTGTATTTTATTTAGAGACAGGGTCTCACTGAGTTGCTTAGGGCCTTGCTAAGTTGCTGAGGCTGGCTTTGAACTCGTGATCTTCCTGCCTCAGCCTCCCAAGTGCTGGGATTACAGGCGTGCGCCACCACGCCCGGCTTCTAGTTCCTTTTTAAAAAAATTTTTTTTTAGTTGGAGATAGACACAATACCTTTATTTAATTTATTTATTTTCATGTGGTGCTGAGAATCAAACCCAGTGCCTCACACATGCTAGGCTAGAGCTCTGCCACTGAGCCACAGCCCAGCCCTTATCTAGTTCCTTTGACACATTTACAACCTCAGCCTTCATTACTTTTGCACACATTAACTCTAACAAAGGTCAAGTTTTTAAAAAATATCTGCCAGCAGAGAAATGAAGAGAAAAATAGTTTTAAAAGTGTGTTTAATATGTGTTTTGACACACATGATATATTCTACGGTTAGGTATTAACCCTTTTCCTCGTTTTTTCTTCTATTTAATATTAACTATATTAAGCTAATATTAAATATTAATTGATAGTAGAGGCAGGCAAGTCTAGGAGATATGCTAACTAATTGTGGGGATTTCTGAAAGAAATTTCCTGAGATATTCCTGAAGCAGAGAATTTTATGCAACAAGAATGACGGGGTGGGGCTGGAGTTCAGTGGAGGAGTCCCAGGCTCTGGGTGCAATCCCCAGCACTCCAAAAAAACAAACAAAAACTTTTAATTTAATGTATTTCCTAGCTTGGAACAGGAGGCTTTTCTGCCATCCACAGATGAGACTGCATATTGATTTTCACACCTCATCATTGATCCTCACATTTATATATATTGTGATTCTTTTCTTTTTCTTCCCTTTTCTTCTCTTCCCTTTCCTCACCACCCTTTCTCTCTCTCTCTTTCTTTCCTTCCTTCTCTCCCTCCTTCCCCTTCCTTCCTTCCTTCCCTCCTTCTTTCCTTCCTAGTACTGGGGATTGAATCCAGGGTGTTCTAACACTGAGCTACATACCCAGCCTTTTTTATTTTTTATTGTGAGACAGGTCTCACTAAATTGCCCAGGCTGACCTTGAATTTGGGATCCCCTTGCCTTAGCCTCCTGAGTAGCTGGAAAGTAGGTGTGCACCAATGCACCAGCCTGTACATTGTATCTTATACGACAGGAAAGGAGCTGATTGAGAAGGAGAGTCTGTAGTCTCTTAAAGGGTCTCTAAAGGTATTTGGTATTTTTAGGAGACCAAATAGTTCCAAATCTCCTCCCAGATGTTTGGGGTCATTAAATTGTATGTTGACTTAGCTCCACCTTGGCTTTCTGGATCTTTGAATGCCTGTGTTCATGTCAGTCACATATTTAAGTATTTAAGGCAGCTGTTCTCTAAGCTGGGGTTCCCAGACCTGCAGCATCAGCATCACCTGGAAATTTGTCAGGAATGCAAGTTCTCAGCCCTGCTCTGACTTGTTGCATCAGAAATTTGGTTGGGGGTGAGAGGGCTGTCAAAGATCTGCATTATAATTATACATAACAGTGGATTTCATTGTGACATATTCATATATGCACATAAAGAGATATGTTTGCTCTGTCATTCCCAAAAAGTAGACCTGAGAGTCCCTTTGCCTGGGGATGCTTTTATCACTGGGATAGAACAGAAGTTGCTTGAAGACTAGACCCTTTGGTCTTCTGCTGCTGGGTAAGTGCCCTTGGACCCTTGGTCTCAGGAGGAGAGGGATCAGTATGCTGCTCCCTCACAGTGCAGGGCCTCAGCAAGGAGACCTTGAGTTCTGCACCCAAGGGTATTGCATTCTTTGACAGGAAAGCTCAACCTGGGCAGGGATGTTGTGCTGAAGTTTACATGTAGGGCTGGCCACTGTTTCAAATGGACCATGAGCATCCCTGATTCTTCTGCCTCCCAGACACTGTCCAGAAACTCTATGCTGAGCATCCAGGGCCAGAGAAAGGAGGGGCAGATGGCAACCCTTGAGAAGGTTTGTAGAGGCCATGGGGCAGACTTAAGTTTATCTCTTGGAGTAAGTCATATTCACCATTCACTACTGGAAATCTTTCTGTCTTGACTTGAGTAAATCGGTGTTTGCTGATCTCCACAGTAGACACGGCCCCCTTCTTACTGTGCTCACAGATCTTCTGTGGTTATATGTTTAATGTGTACTTTCCCTGAAGACTGTATGTTCCAGGAGAGGAGTTATAAAGGCCTGTTCACTTCAGTATCCCTGCCATATCATATGTCCTGAACCAATGCTCAGGATTGAGTGGATGGGTTGCTGAGTGAGTGCACAGTTACTAATATATTTACATTTAATTTGGACTTGAGATTTTAAAGTATATGAATTATATGTCTGGGTTGCTGTTATGGATTGGATGTGAGGTATTCCCAAAAAGCTCACATGTGAGACAACGCAAGAAGGTTCAGAGGAAAATGATTGAGTTGTGAGAGTCTTAACCCAATCAGTGAATCAATCATCTGATGAAATTAATTGAGTGGTAACTGAAGGTAGGTGGGGTGTGGATGGAGGAGGTGGGGCATTGGAGGCCTGGCTTTGTGGTAGATATTTGTACCTGGCAAGTGGATCCCTCTCTCCTTGCTTCCTGAACATCATGTAAGCTGCTTGTCTCTGTCACACTCTTCACCATGATGTTCAGTCTCACCTTGAGACCTGAGGAATGGAGGTCTGCTATCTATGGATTGAGACATGTGAAAATGTGAGCCCCTAGATAAATTGTGCTGGTTGGGTCTTTTAGTCGCAGCAGAGAAAAAGCTGACTAAAACAGTTGCCATAACTAAAATTCTTTCTATATGTATGAATTATGAACAATTATGGTTGAGATGGTAAAGGATTAAACTAGAAGTTCAGTTACT
This sequence comes from Glaucomys volans, assembly GCA_020662805.1. NCBI lineage: Eukaryota > Metazoa > Chordata > Mammalia > Rodentia > Sciuridae > Glaucomys > Glaucomys volans. The sequence continues at coordinate 146,718 of JAJEJO010001731.1, forward strand.
TTAATACATGTTGAAGTCAGCGTAACATTAATTATTCATTGGTTGCTTATATTAATGATTTAGTCAGTTATTTTGCTGCCGTGACAAGACCTGACCAGAACAATTTTAGAGGAGGAAAGGTTTATTTAAGGGCTTATGGTTTCAAATGTCTTAGTCCATGGAAGGTTGGCTCCATTCCTTGGGGCTCCAGGTGAGGTAGAACATCATGGCAGAAGAGTGGGGCAGAGGGAAGCAGTTCACATGATGATCAAGAAGCAGAGAGAGAGGTCTCCACTTGCCAGATACAAATATAGACCCCAAAGCCACGCCCCCAATGCCCACCTCCTCCAACAACACCCTACCACTTCAGTTACTACTCAGTTAATCCCTGTCAAGGGAGGATTAATTCACTGGATTAAGATTCGCACAACCCTGTCTTCTCCTCTGAACCTTCCTGCATTGTCTCACTTGTGAGCTTTTGGGGGATGCCTCACATCCAAACCATAACAATTTAAAACATCATTTCAAAATAATCTAAACCCTTGAAGAGTTGAGAAACAACACAATAAGTACTTACATACCCTCCTGTTTGGGTTCACCAATGTGGGCGTGTTCCATCCACTGCCTCTCTTTCTCTCTCTTTCCATACACCCCCACACCACATTTTGCCTAATCATTCAAAAGTAGACTATAGACAGCCTCACATTTTACCCTAACCCTTTTATATTCATTTCCCTCAAAGAGTATATTCTTGTTCAATTACAGTATTATTCATAAAATAATTAACATTGACACAAGTTCAAGCTACTTGTTTTAAACAAGATCTTCAGTTTTATACAAGATCCTTAATGACCATAGAAAATGAGAAGTTGTTTAGTATTTAGCAAAACTTTGATGTGGTATTGAGATTTCATCTCAGTTGATGCTTTCCACCTGTAAGCAGTACACACAGTCTGATATCAATGAGAGCTCTGGGTTCCCCAGGATCCTTAGGACCCACTCAGGTAGTTTCAGAGCTTGGTATGAGCTCATTGTTCCTCTGCATTCCCTTCCTGCCCAGAGTGTGGTTTATCACCACTTGCAACTATTTCCTTCTCCATTTTTATTTTTTTAAATTTATTTTTCTGTTAGAACTACCATTCCTGGTGTTTTCCATTATTGTCCCTCAGTTTGGGTCTTGAACTTTAAGGGGCAACATATTGAGCTTTGGGTTATATTTGGTTGGTTTTCACATTAAGGTAGAAGTCTTATTTGATCATTCGGCACCAGCTAGATGGATGGTTGAAAAAGCTGGTTAAGGTAAAGAATAAAAAAGAAAAAGCCAAGAGAATCATACATGCTAGACATTTTAATTTAAAGTATTTAAATGCACACAGATGCTTCATTTGTGTCTTTTCTTTGGGAATGGGTCTACAACTTTGAGTACTACCACTTCATTCTTGATAAATCACACCCACAATGCAACCTTGACAATTCCAAGTTTTTGTGTCTTTCAGATATTTGTGAAACAATTTAGTGTAGAGTCCTTCTAGATATCAATCCATTCTTTTCTAACTTTTAAATACTGACTCAGCCATACCTATTTGAATAACAGTTTTTCTCTCAATTTATCTTATTTTATCAAATCTTTCTTGTTTCCATGGAAACAAAATTCTCTATGCACCTGTATTTAATCAAACTTTTACATACATACATATATAGATATATATATATACATATATATATACATATATATATATATTTATATATAATTTGCTTTTTGAATTGGGTATTGAGCCCAGGGGCACTTGGCCACTGAGCCACATCCTCAGCCCTATTCTGTATTTTATTTAGAGACAGGGTGTCACTGAGTTTCTTAGTGCCTTGCCCATGCTAAGGCTGGCTTTGAACCCGCGATCCTCTTGCCTCAGCCTCCGGAGCCACTGGGATTACAGGTGTGCACCACCATGCCCAGCTCAAACTGTTAATATTTAATAGAATTATTTGGTAATAATGAAAAGTGAATTTGGCAGAAATTAATTAAAAATATTTTTGGAAAAAGTTTAAACCCTCAAAAGAGTTGAGAAACAGTACAATAAATACTTCTATACCATTTTCTTTAGGTTCACCAATTGTTGACATGTCCCGTCCACTCCATCTCTCACTCTCTCTCTTTTGTTTTGCATTGAACAAAATATTAGTTAAAGATCCTAATGGTACTTGATGCTTATCACTGACTGGTACCCAATCAAATGGAAAGTGGAAAGAACTTTGGCAATCATAAAACCTGTGTGTGGTACAGGCATGTGCCAGTGAGCTGGGGAAAGCCGGAGGTCTCACTGAGCCTGTTGCATAGAAGGTGTGGAGCGTTCTGGTCCACGCAGCTGACAGTCAGATGGCAAGTCGCTGTGAGAAGATCTGCCACGCTCTGTTCCTACGTGTCACCTACCATCCATGATCAGGTGGCCTGGCCTGTTGATGAGACCCCAAAGCCAGTCTATAGCTGTCTTTCTACATCCTGGTTAGCAGAATTGCTCCAAAATTGCTCCAGCTTTAATTCTCAGTTAAATTGGCCAGGCGTGGCCTGCCTATGCATCTGCACAATGGCGCTGATGAGGACTTCAGAGTATGTGACAATTTTGCTGACATGTAGATCCTCCACCTGATTGAATGAACTCAAAATTATAATCAGGGCAGCTGGCTGGCAGTCATTCAGCTGCTGGTCTAGAAAGGAAACCAGGCCTGTGTGATGTGCGGAGCCTGGCAGTGGGCCTAGTGAAATCATTTGGATGATTCAATGATTTCGGATGGGGAGGACAGTGGCCCAAGACTCCAGTAAATTCTCTTCATGATGCTGTTTTCCCTTACATAAAATTTAAAACTTGCAGATATGTTTCAATAATTCAAATAGATTATTTGACCAAATGATACAGGGGCCATATTTTCATTCATGTTGATTTTGGTCCATTTTTTTTTTTTGGACCTGTTTTTGAAACACTATGATTACTTTAATGGCATATAATCAATTAATTAGTATTCCAACACTAAATCACTTAAAAACCAGTATGGCCTAAGGCTACTAAGGAAACCTAACTGATGGATATTTCTTAAGCAACATTTTTATGATTTTTCTTTTTCCAACCATAAAGTGCCTCTTAGTGTCTTTGGATCACACCTTGGAGGAGTAAGAAATCATTTGTCATGAGTAGAAAGCTTCAAAAAGTGATATTGTGACTTGCTTTCCCTTGAAATCCCTTGATTCAAGATCATATTGATGTTGTAGCACTTTTAAATATTAAATAGTTTACCTTGCCGTACTTTTTTTTAGTAGTTGCCTTCAGTTCTTTGCACCCTCACCTAGAATGCAAAATAAACTCACTGCAGAGAATTGAGAAGGGTGTAGAATTTCAGAAATCACAGGCCACATACGCAGGGACCTGTTCTATCAGTATGGATCATTCATGCAGAATCTGCTCTCAGCTTTGCTGGGGACTATCTGGAATTTTGGGCAGATTCCTTAATCCTTCCAAGTTGTCTCATTTGTAAAGATGATGATAAGATCTCTCTTAGAACATTTTTGTGAGGGTTTGAGATTCTGTCAAAACTGCCTACTGATCTCCAATCTCCATGCATGTAAGGTCTCTGTCAATGCGACTGTCCCCAGGGTCCCCTCTTCATTAAGAGATCTCATACCAAAGGATACGAGTGAGACCGCCTGATCGTTCCTTTGGCCAGTCTGAACCAGCCACGTTCCTCCCAGACATTTCCTCCTCAAGTTTGTCCAGTGCCAGAGAAACAGCCCCCACTCTAAGAGTAAGGGTAAAAGACTGAAAACCATTTTTGTTATGCTACAAGTGATTCAACTAGAATCTGTTACAAGTATTTTTAGAGTACGCTGAGTAGAGAGTTGATTAACCAAATTCAACTTGTCCACGAGCACAGACACCATAATTAGTTTTATTCATTGAACAAAATATTGGTTAAAGATCCCAATGGTACTTGATGTTCATAAATGACAGATGCCAAATCAAATACATGATGCAAAGGCAGAAAGCACTGCCTTTATCTCAGCGCATGGTGCTAGGCCTCACCCGCGCATCGCAGGCAGTGGGCAGAGGCATGTGGGGCTCCAGCTTCCAAGGCAGACTTCCTGGGTCTAAATCCTTGCTCAGTCAAGTCACCTGTGTGACTTCAGACAATTGCTGTAAAATATCCTTAAAATGGGATCTGATTGCTTAGCACAGGTAAAGTTCTGGAAGACCAGAGGTACATAGAATACTTACTGATGTCGGCTACCACGGGCATCACTAACTTATCAACTTACTGTTGCTCCTTAAATGCTCACGAGTTGAGGGCTTTTTACTTCCACTGGACCACAACTAGGAACTGTGTCTCACAATTTTGTACCTGCCCCAACACTGGCTTCAGTAAAAAATGATCTTTTTCACTCTTAAAACTAATACAAGATCTAAGTAAGCAAATGCATTTTTATAATTCCTCGGTAGTCCAGAAAATGAATTCCAAATAGTCTTGGCTGTTTTTTTTCCTTTCTACTCTCCAAACACAGTGTGCCCCATTCTGTGCAGGCTCATGAAGCCGAGGTGGCCTTCCCTGCCCTCTGCCCAAGCTCTCCTCCCCCCCACACCCAGTCCAGCCTGGTTCAGTAGGAGGGAAGTTGGCACCATTCACAGCTGGTTAATACCCTGCTGAGCAGGTCTGTTGATTTTGCATTATGATTATTGACCCTGCACGTTTTGCCCAGCCAATCGCCAGAGGCAAAAGTTTTTGTGTGTGAAAAGCAGAACTGACCAATGTGGGCCAAACCGTGCCAGACAGGCTCCACGAGCTGGGCTTTGCAGGCTGCCTGCATGCGGTGTCTGCCTTGCGCATGGACGGCAAGCCTTGGCAGCCTGCCCTGGTTGAAGGAGAAGGACACCCTGAGCTGCTTGCTGCAGTGCCCCTCGTGTCCTGTCCAGAAGCTTCCCTCACCTCGCTTGGGTGCCTGGGTAGTACAGACATCTCACTGCAACTGCCACTTCCCATCTTTCAACTCCTGTCCAGAGAGATATCAGTAGTCTAGACATCTGAGCCAGCCACCCGTCTGTGATTTTCTGGATGACAGCAAGCATGCAGATTCCTGGCCCTGACAAAGACGGTGGCAATCAGAGTTCTGGGGTACGTTCAGGAATACATGTGATGAAATTCTGCCTGTCTAATCGACTGCAGGGAGCAGTAGGCACACCTGTGACCACTAACTCCAGCTTTTAAAGTAGGTCTCTCTCTTATTTTTCCCTAAAAGATTTTAAATCCAGAAGAACTGAGAGACCTTCACCACTCGTGTAGGTAGATAGACTCTACATGATTCCTTGATCAGGGTGATGGCAGAGGAAACGCTCCCCGTGGTTATTAACGATGTTCATGCATTTTGAGCACTGTGACCAGCCCGGTGCTCAGGAATTTCTTCTTATGTGCGGTTCCACTCATAGCCGAGGCCACCTGACAGATGGGGAAACTGGGATACCAGATGGGGGAGGTGGAAGGAGCAGAGCATGGGGGTCTGGGTCCAGGCAATTTGACTCAGAGCTGTGTTCTCAACCACCATGCTGTATTTCTTAACTGGCTCTATGGGCCACCAAGACACTGAGGGAAGGAGATTGTGCTTCTCATCCCTCACTCTGTCACTGTGCCCTAAACGATGCATTGTAAACCCCAAGGATAAGGTTAACGAGGTGTTCATGAAATTAGCTGTATCCACCCAACGGCAGCCCTCAGACCACATTCAGTTCTCCACCCATTTCTGCATGGCCTGTGAGCTCAGAACAGCTTTGTATTTTACATGGTTGAAACAAAATTAAAAATTATTTTGTGAGGGGCTGGGGTTGTGGGTCAGTGGTAGAGCACTTGCCTAACACGTGTGAGGCACTGTGTTGGATCCTCAGCACATAAAAAAAAAGGTATTGTGTCCATCTTAATATATATATATATATACACATATATATGTACATACTTATATATGTATATACATTTATATATACATATATGTATATATAAAATAAAAAATATATTTTTTGACGTGAAAATAATATAAACTTTAAATTTCATTGTCCTAAAGGAGAAGTTTGTATTTCATCAATAAAAGTGTTGTGAATATCTATTTTCTCTCTTATTACACAGGTATCTACATAATATCCTTGATTCTGCCTCTTGGCTTACAAAGCCTAAAGTTTTTACTATCTGGTCCTTTTCAGGAAAAGCTTGCTGACCCCAGGGATAAATGATGCTGATTACATTTTTCTTCTGTGTCAGTATAAAAGCTGGATTAAAACTTTAAGATAGAAACTAAAACAAGAATTGGCTTTGAACTTCAGTGAGGCATGGTCTTCTATCTCCGAACAGCAGACTGGAATCACCCTCTTCTTTCCATCTCTTCCCTACTTGCCTCCCCTCTCCCCACTATACTTTGGTTCAGGGTCACAGGAGGCACAGGAAATGCAACTTGGAGATTGGAAGAACCCAGTGTGCCACATAATTTAGAAGTTTCTAATATTTTGAACTTCACAGAGCAAGCAGTGAAATAAAAACATTTAAAAATGCAGACCAACGTAAAATTGTCTTATTTGCATTTTTTATATATGGGCAATGACCAACTCCAAGCACAAACCAGTCAACCCACTCTCCCATCTGCCAATCAACAGGAAACCTATTATGTCCTGTGATCACATTCTATAAGAAAAGAAAATTAAAATACTATAAAGGAAACAAGTAAATGCTCACGGAATAAAAGATGCACTTTTAAGATGGAAACAATCAGCTTTTGTTTCATAAAAAAATCTCTCCACTCTTCTCATTTTTCTCACTTCTCTCTGTCTGGTGAAAGTCTACCCTGGTCAGCACAGGGAAGCACTGAGCTGCCCCAAGTGGTGTCTCTCACCTTCCCCATCCCTTCTTGACAGCCACTGTTTCAGTCAACTTTTTCGCTGCTGTGACCAAAAGGACCAGACCAGCATAATTGTAGAGGAGGAAACGTTTATCTGAGGGGCTCACGGTTTCAGAGGTCTTAGTCCACAGAAGGCTGGCTCCATTCCTTGGGCTCAAGGTGAGGCTAATAATTATAGTGAAACAGTATGGCTGAAGGAAGCTGCTCACATGGCGATCAGAGAGCAGAGAGAGCGATTCCAGCTCCACATACAAAATATATACCCCAGAGCCATGCCCCCAATGAACCACTTCCTATGGCCACACCCCACCTGCCTCCAGTTACCACTCAGTTATTCACATCAGGGATAATTCACTGATCAGGTTAAGACGATAACCCAATTATTTCTCCTCCAAACCTTCTGGCATTGCCATACATGAGCTTTTGGAGGACGCCTCCCTTCCAAACCACTTGTCACCCATTGCTGCAGAATTTTCTCTCTGAGGTGAAAGAAAGAGAATCTCACAAAGTCATGATGCTAATATGTTAATTTTTTAAAGTCTGCCCTGTAACTGGCACAATTTTTCAGGGACCAATACCTCTTATCATAAAACTGCCACAAATGCCCCAGAGATAGAAAAACCCCAGGCTGGTAAGTGGAGACAAGTGTGGGGTTACCTGGAAGCCCCTCAGGTTGCACATCTGGCTTATCTCTTTACAGGAAGAGGTCTTTTAGCAAACATCTTTGGAAATGTTTTTGAAAAGAAATAAAGCATGTGTGGTTTGTACGTAAGCCTGCCCGCCCCCTTTTGACTGGATGATCAGTGAAGGAGCACTTGATGAGCTTTTGCCTGTTAACCTACCACTGATCCAAGTACTTCAGGCTTCTCCAGATGACTCCAGGGCCTGCTTCTTGCCAGTGAGGCCACACTTAGGTCTGTCCATACAGAGAATGACCCCTCATCTACAAGCTCACTTGGCTAAACACACCAATGGTCAGGAACAAGGAGCAAAGGCTCTGCAAAAGTTTTGCACCTTTCAGTTTTGGACTCTGGGAGAGTTCCTAGAAATTCTTAGAAACCTGTTCTTAGTCACAGAAATGTAAGACATTTCAAGGAAACATCCATTTGTGTCTGTGAACCTATGAACACAAAGAGAGGAGTGCCAAGATGCCAAGGATCAGCCATAAGACAAGCCACTGTTCCAGATGCCTCCGTCAGATTCCAGGGAAAACTTAGGCTGCATTGTTGTAGGACACAGACACAGCTCCAGTAGCAATATCATTTGGAATAATAAATGGGGAAACCAGGCTCTCTTATATGTGTGAGAGTTAATTCAGAAAGACTTGATTAAGTACTTTTACATGTGTCCTCTCCTTTTGGAAACAAGAAAACTTGGTGGATAGAGAATAACAAAGCACCAACTGTCAAGACAAACAGATGACAAAGACAGAAGCAGATGAAAAGTGTAATTCATGTTTGGAAGATGGATGGCCAGCTAAGGCTTCATATCAGGTGGAGCAGTAGGAGCAGTAGTATTATCCCTTTGCTCCAATGAAAGATAAAATATACTTTTAAAAACAAAAGGACACAAACTCAAAAGCAAGATGAATGCTTCTGGAGAGCAAAATGGAACAGAAATAAAGTGGTGGGTGGGGCCAATGCCACTGGTCACTGGGCTGAGTTTGGAAACCAATATGGTGCCCAAGAGTTTGGCTCCTGTGCATGGGAAGGGCTTGAACCGAGACATACTGGTTTCATTTGCTTTTTTATTTGTTTTTTGCTTTGTTTTGTGTTTTTCCATGCTAGGAATCAAATCCAGGGCCTTGCACATGCTAGGCAAGTGCTCTACCACTGAGCCACACCCCCAGCTGAAGAAACACCATATAATACCATTTGAATTGCTGGTGCTAGAGATTCCCAGTAGAGAGCACTCCCAGAGGTGGATACACACAGAAGAGAAGCAGCAAGCAAGTACATAACACAAGTCAGAATACAGGCCTATGGTGGTCGGGTTCCAAGACAGCCCCAGTGATCCCTCTCCCTGGTGGTTGTGGTGTTGGGATCAGCCTGTGCCACCAATAGAATAAGACAGATGTGACAATATGGCACTTCTGAGACTAGGTCATATAAAGATAAATTCATGAAATATTCTCAGAAAATTGGACAAAAAGGAACAGAGGTGAACAATAATTTTAAAAAAGTCAAGATTTGAAAATCCATCCAGAATGGTCAGTGTCTGACCAATAGGAGTTTCAGAAAGACAAAAGACAAAAGGTACAGAAAAGGAAATTATGGAAGAGCTAGTATAAGAAACGATTTTCTCAAGTGAAGAAAATGAATTTTTAAACTGATAGATTCCAAAAAATGATCTCCTTTCACAAACACACACAACCAAAGCATATCATCATAACATTACAGAATGCTGGGAACAAAGAGAAGATTCTAAGAGTATCATCATCCACGTATCAGGGAAAACATTCGGCCTTTGAATTTTTGGGATTGGTTTATTTCACTTAGCATGATATTCTCCAGTTCCATCCACTTACCTGCAAATGCCATAATATTATTCTTCTTTATGGCTGAATTATATTCCATTGTGTATATATACCACAGTTTCTTTATCTATTCATCTGTTGAAGGGCATCTAGTTTGGTTCCACAATCTAGCTATTGTGAATTGAACTGTTATAAACATTGATGTACCTATGTTACTGTAGTATGCTAATTTTAAGTCCTTTGGGTATAAACACACAATCATAGAAATGAAAAGTTGTACCCCATTTGTGTACAATGAATCAAAATGCATTCTGTAAAAATAAAAAAAAAATTAAAAAGTAAATGATGACAACAGTTACACACAAAGGACTTAGAATCAAAATGGCTTTGGATGTGCCAAGAGCAATGTCACCAGGGAGATATGAAATCAAATCTTCAGAATTCTATGGGAAATGGATTTTCAGTTGTCAATCAAATGGCATGTCAAGTTTGGGGAAGCATAAAGACATTTTTAAATATGTGATGAATCAGAAAGATAGCCTCCCGAGCACATCTCAACAGTAAAGAGCTAACAGGTGAGCTCCACCAGGAACTGAAGGGCCCTGAAGGAGAAAGACCAGGATCTGGGAGACAGGACCTAACTCAGAATGGCTGTCCCCAGGAAGACAATGCAGAGCGGGCCTTATGGGAGCCATTGGGCGAGGACCACAGGGAGGACACCAAGAAAACCAAGGGGTAATCAGGCTATGTGACAGTGTGACAGTAGGAAACTGTAGTGCCCAAGATAGTGTACAGATGTGAAAGGTGGTGGCTTGGGAGTGAACACAATTTCCTCTGTCACGCACCCTGATTTAATGAAGAACCATGGTATGAGCTTATCGGGAAGATTCAAGGAAGAGAAGTGCATCGTGACAGTCTCAGCTACCACACGCTCAAGAGATGCTACAAAATCGGAAAGTTGGAAGTAGCTCTATAAGCCTGTTTTTCAGAAATATGGCAATAAATAAAAGGGAGAAAAATACCTATAAGTGTTGAAATAGGTTGCCGCTATGGAGAGAGGGGAACTTGGGAAGGAACAGCCAGGAGGAATTGGTTTTTTATTCTGTCTTTAATAGTACAAGCATTTTATCACTTTTTCTTTTACTATATGCATGTCGTGTTTGCTAAAGACACCAATAAAAGGAAAGTCCACCTATTATCATTTTTCAAAAAATCAAAATTAACAAGAAAAAGAAAGTTCATCCAAAATAGTAAAAAGTTCATCTTGAAAACAAAATTTCCTGTTATTTTACATTTTAAAAGCCTATAATTTATTAACTGTTTCCTCAAGTTAACAGGTATTCTAAGTTCATCTTAAGTGAACTTCCATTTGGAAAACTACCTAGTTTAACTTCCTTGTAGAAAAAGAAATATATAGTAGGAGTAAACATAGGAAAATTTTAAGGAAAAATGATTGAGATGTTTGATGAAGAAACCTTAAAGCTGACAATTCTCTGTGAACATAGATAAATCCCAGAGGTCACCTGAGCTACAGGTGTGGCCCATTGGGAGAACACTGTTGGAAATCATAGGACATTAAAACTGATGGAGGCCTCAGAGTCCCTCTGTCTCATCCTCATTCCAGTGGTCCAGATTTTATCTGAAGCTTGGGATTTTCCATTTTCCCTTGGTTGGATGAACATTTGGGAAGGATCATGAGCAAACTTCAAAGCACAGAGTTAAGATGCATGTTAATGTTCCCACCCTGAGAGCCAGAGCCCACCAACCTGCCAGTCCTGTCTCCAGGGAGTTTACTGTAGGGAAGGAGAGCCCAGTGTGGCTGCAGTGGGCTTGGTTTTGATTCCTGTCCAAGTTGCTCACTACTGTGCAAAATACCTTCTCCTAAAAGCAGAGGGCAGTGGATGTTATCTATCTAACAGTCTGAGAGGGGCTCAATGTAGCCAATGAATGACCACCATAACTCCCCACAAAGGACAGGAGGAGAACCTGACATTCTGAATCTGTTTTTCAAACATAAGATATAAATGTTCAGGACGGGGTTTTTTGCATATGTTTTAAGTAATGTGTGTCTTTGATAGCATCCATTCACATGGAATTATGATTTTTTTAAAAAAATCCTCTCTTTCGTTTCATGGTATTCCACCATTCCTAAAAGAGGATGGTGGTCCCTAACTTTTAGTATACTTTAGTTACTTGGAGCCCCTAGGACCTCTCCTTTTTCTGGGATCCCATCCCCAGTGAGTGGTCTGACGAAAAGGCCTAGAATCTGCCCTTGAAACAAGCACCCCAGAGATTCAGCAGTAAGGGTTCCCCAGACCTCACTTTGACAACTATCTTAATGTAGCAAGCATTGAAAAGAAACTCTGATTCATTTAAAAAATGATTCGTATTAACCTCTGTGAGATTTATGAAATAATGTAATAGCATTTTTATTTTTAAAAATATAGACTAGGTGGGATTAATGATCAACCCTAAGCAAACTCTCCAAATTAGATCACGTCACCTTGATGAAAACATTCGTCACCTACAGCTATCAGGGCCACGTCCATGTTCATTGGCGGGGTATAGGAGGCTCTTTGTGCTCTGGTGCCCTCTCTCCCTGGCCTGAGGCCTGCGGTCCCCATGGCACTGTGTGTGCAGTTCCCTCCAGTGACACCCGGCACCTGCTTTCACATTCCTGTGCTTTTCCACAGGGTATTTTGGTTGGCAATGCCCACTTCTCTCCCTTTCCTCTGCTTGGCTGTTTTGCTCATTCCAGAACCGTTCAAAAGTGACCTCTTTCAGGAAGACTACTACTTCCCTACATCCTCAGGGTAGTTAGCTGCCCTCACCTGTTTTGCACCCAAGGCTCTTATGAAGGGTGTCTGATGGCACTGCCAGTATTTGTTTACATGCCTTTCTGCATCACCTGACTTGGCTTCTCAGAGAAAGCCACATTCTGCTGATTTCTATGCTGCTGGCAAGGGTGCTAGCTCACAGTGTGCGGGCAAAGGGGCTGTTCTCTCAGACAGGAAACTGTCCTCTTAACCACCCATGACTTAATGGGCCTGTTTGGTCATGAAAGAGGGCCCTGTTGACATAGGCTGAGTGGCGGGAGTTGGCTCTCGCCTGCAAATGGGCCAAGGAGCATGTAACTTGCACTGTGCTAAAGAAGGACAGGAAGTAAGGGGCGCAGAGACAGTCCTGGAAAGGGGAAATGTGCAGAGAACTTTGAATGACAGCAAGCTCAGGGGCAGGACGTGGGGACCTCAGGAGCAAGGTCAGCAGTGGGAGCCCCCCCCCCCCGCCCGGGTTGAGCGGTTTAAAAACAAGGATGCTGAATCCAGTCACCTGCCGTGCTTAGTGATATGATGTCACACTTTCTCACCCTCAAAACCATTTCCCCTCAACCACCTTTGCCCCACTGGTTTCCAACTTCAAGTATATCAACAAATCCCTAAGTGCTATTATCTATTCATTCAAATAGCAAATATTTATTGAGTACCTACTATGTGCCAGGTAATGTTCTAGATATGGGGCACAGGGCAGTTTATATTCTAGTCTGTATGGGGAGGAACAACAGACAAGATCAATACATAATACGTATTGTATATTATAAATAGTTAGAATTGTTGAGGAAAACTGAATCCAGAAAGTAGCAAATGAAAAGCCAAGGTGGATTATGAAAGATTACATAGGGTGGTGAGGAAAGGGCTCACCTGCCAAGGTGACTTCTGGCTGGAGTGAAGACCAGTTAGGAGTGAAGGAACAGTACATTTGGCTGCAGGGAGGCAATGGGATTTAAGCAGGTTTGTTTTGCTAGATGACCAAAACAAGCAAGAGGATGGAATTTTCTGTGAAAAACGATCAAGAATAATGTCCAAATTCCCTGTCACCTATCACAGCTTCAGAGCAGCACATTGTCAGTGGAGGCGAAGGCCCCTGTCTTGTCTCAAAATCTTCAACCAAGCTCATTTTATCAATGGAAGTTGGATAAGAAGCCCTCCCTCCTGCTCTGGTCCATTAATGGAAGAACAGTTGAGGAAATTGGGATATTGGTAAGGTTCAGTCTTCTATAAGTCCAGAAAAGCAGGGGAGCCCCCAAGGAAATGCACACCCCAGGGAGGTACAGGCATCTGGTGGAATTTGGACTTTCCACAGATGGAGATAATATCACTGGGGTCACAATCACACACAGAGAGAAGAGGCTGGACAGATATTAACTGAAAAAAGATTACAGGGTGCTGAATATACAAGAGAAGTCACATGTGTCAATTATTATTATTATTTTTTTGAACCAGGGATTGAACTCAGGGACACTCGGCCACTGAGCCACAACCCCAGCCCTATTTTGTATTTTATTTAGAGACAGGGTCTCACTGAGTTGCTTAGGGCCTCGCTAAGTTGCTGAGGCTGGCTTTGAACTCGCAATCCTCCTGTCTCAGCCTCCCAAGTCGCTTGGATTACAGGCATGCACCACCACGCCCAGCTGTGTCAATTATTTAACATAAGGTACGTAATTATTATTTTTTAAAATGAGAGCATTATAGTTATACATAGCAGTTGGGTTCATTTTGACACCATCATACATGCATGGAATTTGATATTCTCCTTTGCAGTCCGCACGCCCACTTATCTGCCCTTTCCTTCCCTCCTCCCTCCCTCTGTTCTCCTTCCTTTACTCTACTGTTCTTCCTCTCATTTGTTTATTTATTTTTGATTGGTGCTTTATACATACACATAAAGGTGGAATTCACCGTGGTATATTTATACATGCACATAGCATGATTTCGTTAAATTCATTCTTCATTTCCTTTCTTTTCTCCTCCCTCCTTCCCTGCCTCTTGATTTCCTTCTTCTACTTCATTGATCTTCCCTAAATCTTTAGGATATTCAGTCACCCTTTCCCCTTATTTTGCTCTAGCTTCTGCATATGAGAAGAAACATTCTATCCTTGGTTTTCTGAGACTGGTTTATTTCACTTAGCATGATGTTCTCTATTTCCATCCATTTACCAGCAAATGCCATAATTTCATACTTCTTTATGGCTGAGTAAGACTCCATTGTCTATAAGATATATAACTATTAATCCAGCAATCAGAGAGGATGAAAAATGAAACTGGGAAAATGTTAAGAAAGAGTGGCTCATGTCACTGAAAACAGACTATGGAGAGAGGTAAGCAGATAAATACAAATGACGACAGCTGGAGAGACGTCACAAAAAAATAAATAAGCAAAAGAAAGCTACGGCTCTGGAAAAACAAACATTTGGCTATTTCAGACATTTTGATGATGGACTGAATTTTTCTTCTTGTCCAGATGACTAATATCAGTCAAATAAATAGAATCTCAGAAGCAGACGAGAAAGCCAAGGGAGAAATAACCAGAGTCCTTGGGACTGGCAATGGGGAAAGCAATCCAGCAGCCGGCACAGCAGAGTGTTGTAAGTAGGAAAGGCACAAAGAGCAGAATAATGCAGAAGCTGGAAAGCAAGTGGGTGGAAAAGGCAGAGAGGATGGAAATAATAGGTCAGAGGACAGAGATTGCATTCCATGCCATTTCATTGTAGATTGGAAGATGAGAGAATCTGCAGAGTGGTGACATCTGTTTTGCACGAATACAAAAGGATATGAAAAAGCAGCTTTTATTAATTCTGAATTTTAGAACCCAAATGCAAGGAGACCCATATAAGATAATTAAGAATGCAAAGTTTCAGGTCACTAGACTTATCAGGTATCTTTGAGGAGCTCTCTGAGATGATTAAGTTTTTATGTTTTCCTAATTTTGCTTTGTTATTTTCCCCTTAATATTAAAAATGCTTTGTTGTCATTGCTAAAATAGAGTTTGATTGTTCCGGTTGGATCAACATAGCAGGCTTGCTTCACTGTTAGTTTTGGAAGATGGACCACAGAAAGAACAACAAAAGCACATCTTAATTAGTTTTCTTAGGATAGAGATGGAATCAGTATCATGTCCTAATAAGAAACAGTATTTTTACCTGACATCCTTTCAAATGTGCAGTTGCATTGAGAAAACCTTCCAATGGGTTTTAGCTATTAGGACAAATTCTAAATAATCAGATATGGAAGAGGCACAGCTGTTCTTTTACTGGGCTTGGGCAGCCAGGGCTCAAGTTGTTTCCAAGTTGCTGTTGCTCTGGGACTTAATGTATTTTAAGGGATGAATGTGATTTTTACAGCGGTGCTGAGTCTCTCCTTCCCGAGCATGTTCAGTCTTGTTTGCACTTTCTGCACAATGAAACAAGCGAAGCCAGTAATGTCCAAAATGATGCTTAACCCTAACCCTCCAGATTTCATTCCTTTGTTGCTAAAGAAAAAGAATTAGGCTCCATCACAGACTATGGAAATTTAGGATTCTGTACGAACACATATTTTTTTCTTGAAAAACTATTAATGAATTCAATTACTGAAAGCAAAAATAAACTGCTATTTAAATGGCATATTGATAATTTTCACAATTCATAGCTTCCCTGGAAAAAAGGGAGGGAGATCAAAAAAAAAAATTCTCCATCACATGGCAATAATACATCAAGCATTTTTTTGGTTTGATATCAGATTTTTCCAGAGCTCCCAAATCTATCAACCATGGCTATTGGCATAAATACCCCAATAAAAGGGAATAGTAGTCAAGAAAGCATGATTTAAATAAAAATGAGCTCTTGTAAATGCTTAAAACTAGCAAATATGCCTTCCTGGTGAACATACGCTGTTACCTGGTGAGTGATAGGATTACAAATTGCCTGTTCAGCACAAGAGCAAGGTGGTTCAAGTCCATGTAGAAAGGTAAGATCATTAGTCATACACAGTTATTAAGTGAGAATCACACTTGGACCTGGGATTGCTGGGAAACACCAGGCATTCTCAGTAAGTTCAACTTCTGGATAACTGAAATTTACTGCTAAAGTGCCCACACTGTGATCACCTGTCACTGTATCATATTCTCTCTCTTTTTAAATTGACCACAAATGATAGAATTTTCCTTTTCTAAACCCTTACTGATGCTGTGGACAATTTCATGCCACAGTCGGCTCTTGGCACATAACTGATGCTCAATAAATATTTGCTGAACAACGCTAGTGCAAGTATAAAAATATTTGAATCTATTATATCACTTGCTCGTAGGATGGCACATGATTTCAATTGTTAAATATGCTTTTTTTTTTTTTGAGGGAGACATTTTGTGGATTTTAGACATCTCCTTTCCTTTCTATTCTTGGTTTCCTGTCTCTAACTGTTGATACTCTGGCACTTCAGTTTCATATACACTACTGATTAAGAAATTAGGCAATTAGGGCTGGGGTTGTAGTTCTGAGATAGAGCTCTTACCTAGCATGTGCAAGGACCAGGGTTCAATTTCCACCAAAATATAAAAAATAAAAATAGCCAACCAAAGTTCAGTATAATTGTTTATGAATTCAGAATAAAAGACTTTGAGTAATGTCTGAGGACCTCAAATATAAGTGAAGTTCAGGAGATTTGTAATATTTTTCTTCTCTTCATTGCTCTTCCCAGTGTTTGAAATTGTTAGGTAAGTAAAGGAGGTGTTTATATAATAAGGAAATGTTGCAATACTATACATGCACTAATGTTTCAAATGCCCTTGCTTTTAAAAAATTAATTGTAGCAAAATATGCACAGCATAAACCTAACCATCTCAACCTTTTTTAAGTGTCCAGTAGCATTCAGTACACTCACATTGTGCAAGAAATCTCCAGAATTCTTTTCATCTTGCAAAAATGAAACTCCGTACTCATTAAATAATAGCTCTCCAATTCCCCTCCCCCTTAGCCTCTGGCCATCGCCTTTCTCCTTTCTGTCTCTATAAATTTAACTAGTTGCCACATATACATGGAATCATAAAGCCAGTCTTTGTGACTGGCTTATTTCACTTAGCATAATGTTCTCAAGGTTCATCTATGTTGCAATTGAAAAACTTTGTTTTCTTAGAATTAAATTTTAAAAGAGTACTATAAATATGTGCCACTGAATGCTAAGGACATAATATGCATACCTGCACGTGGGATGCTAGGGAAAACTGAGGGACCATTAATTGTCACCTGATGGGGGTTGGTTACAAACATTAGGGCAAATCCATCCAGTGGAATGGTACAGTGTCACAAGAAAGATGAGCTAGCTCTTTGTGCATTGGGTCTCCTTCACTTTATACCTCAGAGAATGAGGAAAGTAAACTATTAAGCCATGTGAGCCATGTTTTTGCATGCTAAATATGCATATGAATGGGAATTCTCAAATATGTATATAGAATGGTTAAAATGCTAAATGATCTAAAATGGTTATTTCTGGGGATGGGATTATGGTGACTTTCAGATTTGACTTTATATTTTATTGACTTATCTTAAAATTTTTGAGTGTATATTAATTCATAATCAGAAAGAAACATAACTTTTTGAATTTTGGGGGGTTTTTTTGGTACCAGGGATTGAACCCAGGGGCACTCGACCACTGAGCCACATTCCCCAGCCCTATTTTGTATTTTATTTAGAGACAGGGTCTCACTGAGTTGCTTGCCCTAGGGCCTTGCTAAGTTGCTGAGGCTGGCTTTGAACTCACAATCCTCCTGCCCCAGCCTCCCAAGTGCTGGGATTACAGGCGTGCGCCACTGCGCTCAGCAACTTTTTGATTTTTTATGAAGGAAATGATGATGATGGAGTTGGAATGGTAGACTGTGAACCTGTCCACAAAAATGAGATAAAAGTGCATTGCTGAGGGAGTTGGGTTGTGGCTCAGTGATAGAGCACTTGCCCAGCACATGTAAGCACTGGGTTCGAGTCTCAGCACCACACATAAATACATGAATAAAATAAAGGTCTATCAACATCTAAAAACATTTTTTTTTAAAGTGCATTGCTGAGAAAAGCATATGATTTAGGTTTAGTTTATGTTAACATCTCATTTCACACCTCCATTCTGAGTCAATTAAGTAAACCAAAAAATACCCAATATAAAGTTCAGACATTCAAGAATGAGTCAGTTCAAAAACAAATATTTTCAGGTACACTTTTCATTTTTGTGGTAGCCCATAGGTAAGGATGTGATAAGAAAGTTCTTAAACCAGACACCCAGACTAGAGTCCTGGGCATTTGCAAGAGGGTTCTTCAGAACATCGTGGGTGGAATAAACCAGAGGGAGGCTGACGGTGCCCAGCTGACCACATTGCAAAGAGCTGGGTGGCGATTCTCAAGCTCTCCACACACAGACCTCTGAAATGTTTTCACTTTATACAGCCAGTGTCTACAATTCCTAATGAGCAGGTATTTGAAGAATGGAAAGCCAGTTGTGTGCCCAGAGATAGCATTAGAACTGTGAAGTATTTATATAGGCTCTCTTGTAGGGATGAGGAAAAGAAAAAAAAAAAGGAAAAAGACCCAATTGGCCATGCTTCATAGTGACTTGCATTTAAAGCAAGAAGCAGAAAAGATTATGATGCTGAGCCTGGTGTGAAAATGCGACTTCCCTGTAATTCCAGCTGCTAGGGAGGCTGAGGCAGGAGGATTGCAAGTTCCAAGCCAGCCTCAGCAATTTAATGAGGCCCTAAGCAACTCGGCAAGACCCTCTCTCTAAATAAAATACAGAAAAGAGCTGGGGATGTGACTTGGTGGTTAAGTGACCCTGGTTTCAATCCCTGATACCAAAAACAAAACAAAAAACAACAAAAAATAAACAAACAAACAAAAAAAACAACCCACACAACTTCCTTGAAAATGTTTGGAGAGAAATGAAGTATGTCTAATTCAGAGAAGATATAAATCATGAGATCTGCATCAAAGAAAATTTCTCCAGTAGAATGCTGAAGTATTAACAGAATGTCTGATATGCTCACAAGTACATTTACTTGGTTTGAAGAAGTTCTAAGAATAGTTCAACTAAACTTTTTAATTCTTAAATGCAGAAAGAGAATAATAGATATTAAAATCCTGTTTTCCCTTCCTGCCTATATGTGGAATGTACTCCTGATACTGTTTTACTAAATACTAAGAATTCTCCTGTCAATTACCTTTTGTGGTTTTGTATCATGGCACCAAAATGTCCCTAAGGCTAATGGACTTCTCAATGTGTGTAAGATAAAATGGACCATATTCCCAACTTATTTGATTGTCTTCAGAACTGAGCTCCAATGCATGAAGTACAGAGTTAGCTTCTTTCTAGGAACAGTTTCAATTTTCAACCATAATCAATTTATTATATTGGGGCTATAACTGTATTTTCATGTGTATTTGATCATCAAAAGTACTAAGATAAGAATTTGCATTGCTAAGATGTGACTCAGACCAGGGCTCACAGACCTACAAGGGAAATTTTGTCTGCAGCCTGATTTTACATGGCCCTTGAGCTAAGACTAGATTCACATCTTTAGATTGTCAAGTGTCAATCAATAATAATGAAAAGAGAGCCATTCTAGGAATAGTCACTGTGGGAATTGACGACATTGCCTCTTGGCCCCCAAGTCCCAATATATTTCTGATCTGACTCTCAGGAAAAGTTTGCCAACTCCTATTACTGAGTAGAAGGAACTGGAACTGAACAGAGAGTTGTGTTTCATACTGTGTGATCTTAGGCTGATCACAGAAGAATGTGGGTTGGTACCTTGGGCGGTGTGACCTTGATCTCTGAGTCTCTCTACCTT
>JAJEJO010001731.1:166832-283921 GCA_020662805.1 Glaucomys volans
TCCTCCTCCTCCTTTGGCTTTAATTTTTTTATTAGTACATTATAATTAAGCATAGTATTTGGGTTCATTTTTGACAAAATCATACAGGGAAGGTATTAGATTTCTCAATCCCTCTTCCCCACCCCCTTTTCTTCCGTCCTCCATCCCCCCTTCTCCCTACTAAACTTCCTTTCTTCTACATAGACATAAAGACAAAATTCCCTTTGGTACCTTTACATATGAATAGAGCAGGATTTTGCTGAATTCATTCTATTTCTGCCCTGCTTCTTGTTCTCCTTCTTCTACTCCATTGATATTCCCCATGACCTTATGATGTTCGATCCTCCCCCCAACTGCTTTCTTTCCCTTATTTTGCTTAAGCTTCCACGTAGGAGAGAAAATGTGCCACCCTGATATTCTGAGTCTGGCTTCTTTCTCTCAGCATGATTGTCTCCCCTTCCATCCATTTATTGGCAAATGTCATTATTTCCTTCTCCCTTATGGCTGATAAATAGAATTCCATTACATGTGGCTCTTTTTTTTTTTAAGAATATATATTTATTTATTTATTTATTTATTTATTTATTAGAGCTCTATAGTTCTACATAGCAGTTGGGTTCATCCCAACAGACTCATACATGCATGGAAACCCATTTCAGTTCATGAAGCCCCCTTTTACCTCTTCTTTTTCCCTCCCATCCTTCCTCCCCTCTCCCATCCTCCTTCCTCTACTCTACTAGACCTCTTTTTGCTTGTCTATTAATTTATATTTGATTGGTTATTTATCTCATCCTATCCTTCCCTCCCCCTTTCCTTTTTTTATTCTAGTTTTCACATCTGAGAGAAAACATTGGACCTTTGAGTTTCTGAGTTTGGCTTATTTCACTTAGCATGATATTGTCCTGTTCTGTCCATTTACTGGCAAACGACATAATTTGATTCATTTTTTCTGACTAAGCAGAACTCTATTGTATCCACAGCCATTTCTTAATCCATTCACCTATTGTCAGGCATCTGGGTTGACTCCATAATTTAGCTATACACATACCTCTTTTAATTTAACTCTAGATTGTGTTTCAGCCCACATTTCAGTTATTTAAAAAATCCTAAGAGATCTAACTTTCATTGCAAAGTTCAAACTATGACTTTGCTTTGCTTTGCTTTGGGGGAAGTCAAGTTGGGTTAGGATAAAAGGAAGTAATTATGGTGTTTATAAGTTTTTAAATGTCAAACAGGAAAGTTTGACCAAAATAGGTTTGTTTATGAGTGGCCAAAGCCATCCTGATCAAGGCAAGAGCCACGGCTAGTGCAAAGGTCTTGGGTTTTGTTTTAAACAGCCTTATAGATTCCAATCAGACAATCAAGACAGGGATGTATCATCACTTTGAAAACCCTCAACTACTTTCATTAAATCATGGTGCTTGTCTTATGCTATAGCCTCACAGTGAGACCGAGAATGTTCTTTAAGGAGTAAAACAGGAGCATTAAGGAAGAGCGAGAGACAGGAAAAGTGTCAAGCACCTTTCTAAAATGAGCATGGAAGGGCAACGGGCCCATCTCAGCCAAAGCCGATCTAAATAAATGAGCCACGAGGAGCCAGCCACTCTAGCTGGGAAAGCTAACTATCCAAAACTAGGGTGATCAGGACATCATGGTGTTGATGGAGAAATGGGCAAACAGACTGAAAGAGCAGAACAGATAATGTGGCAATAGACCTGTGAAATATGGAAGCCTCGTGGACATTAGATCCAGCTCTTCAGGGCCCTAGGGAGAGGAGAGACTTTCAGACAATGGGTTGAGCCTTTTGGTCATTCATCCAGACAACAATGCAGTCTCCCCGCTTGAGGCCTGAGAGAAGGTCAATGCCAAATGGGCTCCAGGACAACACTTAAACTCTGAGGGTATCTGTATACCCTGAAGGTAGGAAAAGATGCCAAAGCACAAACTATAGAGAAGAAAGTTTGATCAATTTTACTATATTGAAATAAAGCATTTTGTTTCTCGAAAGATTCCAAACGGGGGATGAAGAGATAAGTCCCAAACTGATATATTTGCTACATGTATACTCTACAAAGGACTTGCCTCCAAGGAATCAGCAAGAAAAAGTCAAATGGACATGGGAAAAAGATGTGACCAGTCATTTTACAGAAGAGGTGACATAAACAATCCATCCGCACATAAAAACATGTTCAGTGCCGTGCATAATCAGAAAAATGACATGTTTAGTCCAAATTCAGGTATGAATTCCCAGGCAGCATTTTGGCAAATTTTCAAGTGGGCTCCAGATTGGCAAAAATCAAGTCTGGAAGGCCAAGGTTTGTTTGGTGAAGACTAGGATAAGCTGAACATGCATCTTGCAGGTGGGACTAAAGTGTTTCCAACACGAAGAATTTCCTAATGGAGAAAAAAATGCAGACATTTCCTCCCCACAGCAGTTCCACACCTCGTATATTCTGTAAAGAACTCCTGATGTGTATGTCCAGACAAACACATGAACATTCACAGTAGGGTTGATTGTAATAGTAAAATTTGGAACCCCCCACATATGATTCAGTGGTAGACTAGAAAATTAAATCTCATTGTATTTATTAGAATGGAATATTGCACAGCAGTGAAAATGAACAGATGACTTCTTTAGAGTGACAACAGAAAGTACATAGAGTGTGATTTGATGAAGTAGCATTTGAGAATGGACAAAGCAAATATGTGTATGTGTCTACTTATTTACTCAGGAATAAATATACATAGGGTGTAACTAGTAAGAAATTAATGAAAAATTCCAGATTGCATTTGCTGGTGGAAAGGCGATGGAAAAAGAACACGCTTGGCAGATTACACTGGAGTTTCAAATGTGCTGGTGTTTGCTTGTGCACACCTGAGTGCCTATTCTTTATACCTTGAGTATAATATATACGCCCTTTCTTATGCATGCTGCATTTCACACTGTAGAGCAGCTTGGCAATGCTTGCAATAGAAGCCTGCAGAAACACTTTGAGAGTCATTGCCCGATTTCTGCAACAGCAGTTAACATCAGTTGGGTTTGGCTCAGCAATGAACCAAAGGTGGCTAGGCTGACAGCATTTTTCCTGGGTGCCTGGCACTGTATTAGCTCTTACAGTAACTCTAGATCCCTCCCACAAACTTTAAAGTACATAGTATTATTTTTCCCAATTTACAGACAAGAAAACTGGGTCAAAAGAAATTCAATCACTTGCCTGGCATCCCCATCACCAGCTTCATCCCATCAAGCATTTGAAAGTTGGTCAGCACATACTCACATAAACATGTAACTCGCAGTACAAGGGAAGGGGTTGCGTCCTTAATGTCCTCACCTGGAGGAAGTGGAGTTCCTACAACATCAAATCACAGAGGATGCACAGAAGACATGGGCTGGAGTGGGGCTAGAAAGATCATAGGATTATTCTAAACACCAGATCTTTGGGGAAGAGGTAGCAGACAGCAGGAACGATCACCAATGGTGGAGGTTGAAGGGACAGGTATCAGGTGCAGGGCCAGGGCATGGCCCCTGTCTGACGAAAGAGGGAAGAAGTAGTTGGTCAATTGGAAAAGCAGAGGGCTTGTGTCTGAATCAGGCCATCCTGACACAGTGGGACACAATGAAGACCATCACCCTTGAAGGAGTCCCCAGGATTATCCAGGGGTAACCCTCCAAGGACCCCAGCGTGTAACAGGATTGAGCATTTTGCTGGTGACATATGACCATGGAAGGCGGAACCGCTTTACCTTAAATCATGTTTTGTGCTGTTTAAAAACAACTGGCTCGGGGGAAAAGTGAAAGGCAGGAGAGGACAGGAGAGGGCTGGGGTACAGGAAGCATGCCCCTGGGCTGTCCCTCAGGCTCTGGCTTGGGGCATGGAGTAGCTCCAATCCCTCCTCTTCCAGGGTGTCTCCCTGGATTTCCTTATAACCACAGAAGAGGTCGCCCATTACAGGAATGCTGTGCAAGGACGTTGTTAGAAAGTTGGGTTTGAATTCAAGTTCCACTACTTTTTAGCTGAGCAAACTATCAAGTCTATGAGCTGAAGCTCCTTCATCTATAAAATGAAGTAATGATAAAGACTGTCTCTTTACAGGTTGGTATGAGGTTCACCTTTTCCATGAGTTATTGTGGCAAAGTACATAGTAGGTGCATAAAAGCCGGTGATTGCCATCATTATTATTATCATCATGTTGTTCAGTCAGCTTTCTATTCCTGTAACAGAATACCTGAGAAAATCAACTTAAAAAGAGGAAAGGTTTATTTGGGCTCACAGTTTGGAGGCTTCAGCCCATGGTCAGTTGGCCTCAGTGCTTTTGGGCCTGTGGTGAGGCAGCACATGATGGCAGGGACATGTGGTAGAGCAAGCTGCTCACCTGATCATGGCCAGGAAGCAAAGAAGAGAATCTCAATGTCCCCATTCAAGGGCATGCCCCCAAGACTCCGCACTAGGCCGCACCTCTTGAAAGTTTCCACCACGTTCCAATAGTACTAAGCTGGGGCTTTAACACCTGGGCCTCTGCAGGACATTTGAGATGGAAACTGTAGCACCTGTGACCAAATCCCAGGTTTCCCAAACCTTGATGTGTATTCAAATCCCCAGGGATCTTGCTAAAATGTAGATTCTGAGTCCCTTGATCTGAGGAGGGTCCCAAGAATGGGCTCTTGGTAAAACAGGTTCCCAGGTGAAACAGGTTCTCAGGTGTGATTTTCGTGGATCTAGCCAGTTCCTCCTGCTCCCTGCTGTCCTCCTCTTTATTTCGTTGAGTTGCTCCTCTCCTTTTTTCGCTGGCTGTCTTCCTGCGGCTCTCCTGGCCTATCAGGATCTCACTCTTCCTTCATAACCAGAGTCTAAGATGAGTTTTCAATTTTTCTGAAACCTTGATCACAGTGTGTTATTACTGCCTCGGGGAACTCCGCCACCCCAGGACTGAGGATTGAACTGGGGCTTCAGGCCTGGTAGGCAAAGCATTCTGCCCTGAGCCACACCTCAGCCCTATACCTAAAGAAACTTCGAAGACTTACAGTGCCCCAGGTAACACCCAGATCTCGGGAATCAAAGTCCCTGGAGACTGCACTGAGCCACCAGTCCTTCCGCAGCCTCCCAGTCCATTTCTATAGTAGAGCTGGACCAGGAACCTGAAGCCTCAGACAATCTGTGCTCTGACCCCCCCCCAACAAGAGGGTTGACTCACCAAGGCTTCTCAGATGTCATTTGGCATCTTGCTATTTTAATTCGTGACATAAATCTTTGTGTTTTTATACCTAAGAAAATGAATGTACCTTGAAAGTAGAGGCTGAGTCTTACTGATGTTTAAAGCTCATGAAGCTCTTAAGACAGCATTTCAAACTTAGAACTTAGTAGACCTTAAAAGTCACTTGTTGAATTAAGTTGTGTATCTACATGAGTTTCAAGAAGGGTGGGAAGGAATCTAACACTCTCATTGGTAAATATTTTTGAAGTAATTTATTTGCTTCAGATCATTTTTAATTTTAATCAATAATAATTTCAGCTATAAACATGTTGTCAAGAAAATGTACATATGCCTGGGATTATTTACAGCTATCGAAGCAATTCCAATATAAAAATATCAATTCTATAAGTAGGGGATAAAATAAAAGCACTGTATGTCCCTAGACATTAAAAACAAATTCTCTTGTGTCATAGGGACTATCATGTTTGTGCTTTGCATTTATCATCAATCTGGAGTGACAAATTTTTATTATTGATTTTTATTTTATTTATTTATTTGTTTATTTTGGTGATGCTGGAGATCGAATCCAGGGGCACTCTACCACTGAGTTCTAACTCCAGCCAGCCCCTGTACCCCATGCTGGCTGCTCTCTCTCTCTCTCTTCTTTTTTTAATTAAAAAATTTGAGACAGGGTCTTGTTAAGTTGCCAAGGCTGACCTCAAACTTGTTATCCTCCTCCCCAATCTCCACATGCCTAGGACAATAGGCAAGCACCACCACACCTGGAAAAATTAAGTTTTTAATTGACAAAATTGTTTATATTTATTATGTACACCATGATGTTTTGAAATGTGTAAGCATTATGGAGTGCCTGAATAACTTATGTATAACCTCACATATCATTTTGGGGTAACTTTTATCTTAACATATAGATATGATCACTCAAAACTGAAATAAAAGAAAGCTGATCAGTTCTCCATATTTCAAGATAGCATGTAGAAGTATCATGTACTTTTTGTAAATTGGGCAAATTTACATTTCTGTCTAAGGAAACTCTGTTCTGTATTTGGAATATAATTGAGAGTTTCCAATATTTTTGCTTTTTCCATCTGAGGATGAACCAGAAGGACATATGAATCCCACTCTCCATCTCTGCTCTTGCACCTTTACACATCTGCATGCCCTGGGTGTACATTCACATGACCACTCATTAGTCGAGTGCGTTGCAAATATTAAAAACTTGCCTGATTTTGGAGATCGTGACCACATGCACACGCACTTTGGCAAATGCACTTGGCTCTCTGAGTGCTGGTTCTGAGGATCCAGACCCAGGGTGGGAACATCTTAGGTCTTCCTGACTAAACAGGAGAGCTACACAGGAGCCGCTTTGGAGAAGGCATGGCTGAGGCAAATCTGGGGATAGAATTAGAAAATCCCTGGCTACTTGGTCCTTTGTCCAGTTAGGCTGTTGTTGGGTAACAGGATTAAGCTAAGAAAGAGGCATTCAGAGAGAAAAAAACCAATAAGGAATTCTATTAGGAATTCTGTCTTCAGAAACTCCAAGAGTCTGTATTTTTTTTTTTTTTTTTGAACCAGGGATTGAACTCAGGGACACTTGGCCACTGAGCCACATCCCCAGCCCTATTTTGTATTTTATTTAGAGACAGGGTCTCACTGAGTTGCTTAGGGCCTCGCTAAGTTGCTGAGGCTGGCTTTGAACTCACGATCCTCCTGCCTCAGCCTCCCAAATCGCTTGGATTACAGGCATGCACCACCACACTCGGCAAGAGTCTGTATTTTTGAGCCATCATTTGCATGGGTTCCTGAAGGCATGCTGGAGTCTAACCCCAGGTATCACCAGAAGGATTAATTAATGTTGTGAGAGTCCCAGGATTTTAGTAAAGGAGAAGCGGGAGGGTAAAGGCAGAAGAAAAAAAGCAAGGAAGAACTTAAAATGGACAGAGAGAAAAAGATGAAAGGAAGAGAAGAAAAGAGCAACAGAGGTGGCCCCAGATGGGACAGCACTGGCATCGCCTGGCAGGTATTGTTCCAAGACACTGTTTCTAATATCTCATTGAATCCTCGGCAGCACATGAGAAGTGAAGAAGCTGAGAGGCTAATTTCCTGAAGTCACTCATCTCTTATATGATGGAATTCTGTTTCCTGGATTGGAATCCAGGTAGCTTAGTCTGCTAGGAGCTAAGGAGGTGCCACTCCAAGCTGGTGCTGGGAATGCAACCTAAGCCCCAGCTACCGAGGGGCTCGTCAGCTTGACTGTTGAGTCCCAGTTTCTCTGTATTTATATTTACATCCCACAGTGAACATTGGACAAATTTCCCATTCTCAAAACTCTTGCATTCTAGCAGAATGTATGTCTTTGATATGTGGTAAATAATTGTGGAATATTAATATTAAATAATTAAATATTAAATAATTGTGGAATAAAGTAAACTATGAGATAAAAACGGGGCTTTGCTCCTATAGTATGCTGCCTTAAAAGGAAAAAAGAAAAGAAAAACATACCAGTGTCTACAGGCAGCAAACTCAGGTGCCAAAGAAATACAACCCTCACTATAGAAATCAGGGCTTCAACAAACACAGGAAGTAGGAAATGGGATCATTTGATAGGGAGGACAATCAAAGATGAGAAAAGACATGGAAACTGCCACAAGGAAGTGGGAACAAGTACAAATCACACGGTTCCGTTCTGTGAACACAGGTGAACTGCGTGCTCCAGGCAAGCCAGAGCTTGAGAATCTCCAGTGTTGGCGCCTACAGTGTTTTTTTTCAGTACTGTGAGTCGAACCTGGGGCTGTGCACATGCTAATCAAGGGAGCCACACCACTGAGCTCGGATCCCAGCCCTCCTCTTGCAAAGGTATGATACATTGGAAACAATGTTCCAATGAACTTTATTAGCACATGATACCAGCAATACCAGGCTGGAAAAATGCTGCACCTGGATTTCCGTGTTGCTAACCAGCCTTGAAATTGACCTGCTAAAAGGAGCTTTGTGCACTGGAAACATCATTTGAAGTCCTTCTGCCAGCACTCAGGTTAATGGTTAAAGGTTGGCATTTAAAGTGCACTGTAGTTTCCTTTCGGTGTTTTAGCTAAGACTTCATTCCTCAGTGTCTGAAGAATATGTCACAACAATGGCAATGCATTTGGGATCGAGGTGCTTCGAACACAACAAGTCTGGCCATCCATTTCTGATAGACAAGAGTCATTCACTTCAATAGGAGAAGTACATGCAATTTCAACGCTTCAGACCCGTGGATGATTTTAAACCTCTCCTCCCATTCAGAATCCTCTCTGTTTTACAGCTGAAAAGGATTTGGTTGTTTCTGATCAATGTCTGTAGTAACCTCAGGTACTTCTCAGTTTTTAGAATGAACTATTTGTTTCTCTAAACACACGACCTCACACCTTGGATTTCACAGTCTATTGAAATCAAGGTCAAATGGAAAGGAATACGCTGCTTCCATTCTTTAGGTGCCTGCAGACTTGAACTGAAACCATTGACCAAGAGGACAAACCAAAACACAATGCGAACTCTGGGATCTGACAAATTTGCCTCTTCAACCCAAAATCTGTTGGATCCTTTTGGATTTTGCTTTTTGATCCTACTTAACTATGTCAACTTAAACTAATGCAAAACTTTACCAACAGGGGATTTTGTTTTCTTCCTCAGTGGAAAAGTTTCATGTCCTAAAACTATTCACGAATTTATAAATAGGAGCATTTTTCTCACAGAAAATATTCTCTTCCTCTTTACATGGATGCTAAGTAAATATTGCTCAACTCTTACTTTCTTCTTTCTTCTTGGGGTTGATTAGCTCTAAAAAAAGATTTATTGAAATAACATCTTAATCTGATTAAAACAAATGTATTAGTAAAAGTCAAAATTGTTTTTTTTTTTCTTTTCGGGTGCAGAGGATTGAACCCAGGGGCACTCTTCCACCGAGCTATATCCCCAGCAGTTTTTATTCTTATTTTGAAACAAGTTGCCCAGGCTGGCCTCTAACTTGCTATCCTCCTGCCTCAACCTCCTGAGTACCTGGGAACTTAGGCCTTTGTCATCATAGCAGGCTAAATAAAACTACTTTTAAAGCTCTTCTATTCATTTCATTATTTTACATTAAAATTAAACGTAAAAAATATAATTTCTAAGATCAAGTACATTTAAGAGTAATTCTTTGACATTTTGAATATTTGAATATTTTCATAATAATATTTTAAGGAAAATAATGCAAAGCAAAACCAAACAAAAATCAGCAGAGAGTTAAGGAGATGTGACCTTTGTAATTGAACGATGCAGCGGTATCCTTTACTGTGAATTGACATCATTGATTGGTAACGGAGACAATTTTACAGGTACATATCACAGAGAAATTAAATGCCTGCTTTTGGAGTCTGTGCATAAACTTCTAAAATTTACAGATGAGACCTAAAACCTTTCAGATCTTCTTGTGCTGCAGAAGGGTCAGCTATGAATGAGTTTGTGAGTCTGGGCAGTTTTTTGAGTGCTAGCCCCAGCACATCTAGAAATGTCCACCAGCACCTTTCTTATTTTCTAAAGTCAGGAGACGATGAAATCTCCACGCACCCGTTAGCACCAACAGTGTGCCACAGGTTATTTGGGACTATGAAAAAGTCCCATGGTGCATCGGAGGAGCTACCAGTTTAGAACAGAGGTGAGATGAGGACTAATGATTGAAGAATCTGGGCTTGAGAATCTGTGTAGAACCAGCATTGAATGGGATAGCAGGGTGAGTACTTCGAGCTACTAGCACCAAACAAACAAAAAAAGGACTTTGTCAATTCAGTGGGGTTTGAAGAATGTCCTAGTGGAAAGCAACTGTGGATTACGAAAATAATAAGAAAACCCTGGTTTCAAACTATATATACAGCCACGGCCAGCATTTAGCTGTGCATGCCTGGAAAAGGCTTCCACCTCTCTGGTCCTCAGCTTACTTAGGTTGGGCAAGATTAATTCTACGGTTTCTTCCTTTTCTCGAATTCTATGATGAGCTCAAACTGCACATCTGCCTACAGAGTGAGCATGCTATCTTCAAAGCTGGGAGTAAGCATTCATAAATTAACATATAAAATATAAGAATAAACACTTTGTTCAGCCCTCCTATTACAAACCGTTGAAGACATGACCCATCTTTCAGACTTTTCTAACATTTTTGTGTTGTGTGCATAAGAATTATCCAGGGAGTTTGTTAAAAGCACAGGCCCTTCTGAACTTCCCCTCTCCACAACCTGTCCTCATTCTGACTCAGTAAATCTGGACCGGAGCCAGGGGTAAGAATGTTTAGTCTGGGCTGCTCCCAGGAATCTGAGTATTTAAGAGGTTCTCTTAGGTGATCCCTGTGGGTCATGGGCGGCAGTTCAGGAACACTGAAGCAAGGATTAGCCTGACTTGGGGTCATTTCTCCAACTGAAGACTTGCAGAGACTTCAGGGAAATTTCAAATCAATCTCTTTGGAATGCTTCAGATTAGAGATAAAGCCCTGAATATCTTTGATCCAGTCTCAGTTGTGGGTTGAGTCTGCCAAAATGAACTACAACAGGCCATGGATTACTAGGTCGTATTTACATTTCTAAAAGACTTTTTTTTTTTTTTTCTAGAAGAATTGTGCGACAGGGGCAAGAATTTCCTGCAGTGAAAATGTCCAGGTGGGACCAGTGATAGAAACAACCCATTCCTGGGCCAGTGATGGAGGAGAAGTGGACAAGGAAATCGCTAACTAACTCTGCTATACGCTCTCAGCTTGCAATTCCACAGGTAAATCCTCCAGAGGAATGTGCACATTTTCTTGTGTTAAGCATCTCCCTCAGGGCCCAGTGCCAGGCTTACCCATCTCCACTTACCACCAGCATGCTTCTCTGTGTGCCTAACTTGAATTTGTCATTCCTTAGCTCTGTTTTATGTAACAAATATTCCAGGCCAGATGCTAGTACTGAAGATATGAAAATGAATGAGGGAAAAAAAAATCACAATTCCTCAAAGAATTCACCTGGTACTGCCCTTTGGAAAGTTAGCAAAGAAACTGAGAAAAATCATTTATAGACATGGAGAACATTAAAATAACCCTTCAACTGTGCTGCCTTATTTTTAAGTGTTGTGAGCCCTATTTTAGGTCTTCTGTGAACTTTCTTATATTTTTTTTTGGTGGGGGGAGGTCCCCTGTTCAAGGTCACATTCCTGCTCTGGGCCAGCCTGCAGGGACATGGGATGATGGGGAGCAATGGAGGAAGGAGTCCCAGGCTGCCTGCCTGGATTCCCAGGACTCAGTGGGGCCACTCTCCACTCCCCACTTTCCACTCCACTCTCCACTCCACTCTCCACTCTGCACTCTCCACTCCATTCTCCACTCTCCACTCCATTCCCTTCCCCTTCCAGACAGTGCACCTGTCTGCAATGCAAACCTGCTGACTCCCTGCTCACAACCTTACACTGACTCTTCACTGCCTTCAATACACAAGTAAAATGGCTTTAAATGGCCAGAGGGGAAAGGAAAGACCTTTCATTAAAAAGGGATATCTCTCTCCCTGCTCTACAGGATCTTTCTCCCATTTTGTAAAAGTTCCTCATTGCAATAGTTTTACAGTCACTTTCAGAACTTTTACATTTACCACTATGATGAGAATTCTTTAAGGTCAGAGGTTTGTTTGTTTTCTCTCTTTCTCATTCTTTTGCATATCTCCAGCACTAGCCTATGGCCTGGAGTACTTGCTACATAAATATATGTATTTAAAAAGAATGAATGGAGGGGGGATAGGAATAGGAAAGATGGAGGAATGAATTTGATAAGACTTTCCTATGTACATGTAGGAATACACCCCAGTGACTCTTCACATCATGTACAACCACAAGACGGGGATCCTAATTAGAATGACACGTACTCCATGTGTGTGTAACATGTCAAAATACACTCTACTGTCAGGTATAACTGAAAAGAACAAAAAAAGAAGAACGAATGAAGAAACTATTGGACAATTACCTTAAAAAAGGATGTTTTCTCTCGTTTCATTTGAAGTGATAACATAACCAATGTATTTGCAGCAACACATTCAACTTTATTTGATTCATTTGAAAGATAGTTTAGTACTGGGATATAGTGGTTTGTGTTCTTCATTAATGATATATCTAAATTGTAAACAAACATTGTGACAATTTTTTGAAAATTGACATTTAAGGTTAAGAACCTGATTCTAACCAGACACTATAGCCATTCACAAATCCCAGTGCCGTTAAATCTTGATGCAGGAAACACATCTCGGCTCCCGGGGCACTTGTGGTTACAATAAGCTGAAGACAGCTGTCCCTGCGATCGCTTACAGAAGATGGCCCACATAGATAGCTAAGAACTGAGTTAAATCTGTTCCAAGAGAAAAATGCAGCAGTTTCTAGAATGACAAGCCAAAGGGGGGCCTCCCTTACCTGAGGAAAAGCCTAACAAGGGCCATTTCCCAGGGATTTGGCATTTCAATTGTTCACTTCCTTATTGACATGATTTCTACACCTTACCGAGGACATGGGAAAGAATACATTCAGGGGTCACCTCCCAGAGTTTCCAAACTGGATGGCTTGGCCGTCCTCCTAATTCCACCATCCACCAATTCTGACTCACCTGTATTTTGCCTCACCTCTCAGCCATTTCTTCATTGGTACTAAGAGTGTTGGGGACATTCTAATTCATGCATGTGGAATTGCTTCCTATCACACCTGGCACATAGTTGGTGGCTCAGTAAGTATTAACTATCATGATTACACTCCTATTTTTCCAAGGGGTGTGTGTGTGTGTCTGTGTGTGTGTGTGCCCGAGCGTATTATGAGAAATGACCAGAATTTTTCCCAAATACTTCCTCTCCTTCTCCTTCTTTTCAGGGTTGAGCTGGAAGCCAGGGCCTTGCACATGCTAGGCACAAGTTTTACTGTTGAGCTACACCCCAGGCCTTTCCCTAAATGCTTTCCAGTAACTTTAGGAATAAGGTTATGCTTTTCTCTTTTGACCTAAACACGGTCAATTTCATACATTAAAGTGCTAAAACAACTTCGCATTTCTGGAATGGTACTACTTGGTCTGATGATTTCTTCTTTGAATGCACTGAATATTTATTTTATTGTTTTATTTTGATAATGCTTTATGTAGAACTTTTTCACGTGTGAAATTGGATTACAATTTTATTTTTCTGTACTGTCTTGCTCAACTCCAGAATTGGTCTATGATGCTTTGTAAAATACTAAAAGTAGAAACAAAAGATTAGGATGCTTATCATTTTTATCTATGAACTAAGCTCTCTGATAGCCTATACCTTAACTATTTCTGTAAATGGAGAAGAAATCACTTGTGACAACCTTGGGATAGGACTTTCCTTAGAGAGTATTTATTAGAGAACTTTCTTACTTCTTCTAAGATTATTGGCTTATTTAGATTTTCTGTCTCTTAATTTCAATAATAGATATTCTAATTGGAAATCGTTTCAACTCATCCAAATTCATTAGGGTGGAGAGTGCAAATCGCTCTGACTGTCACCTCTGTGGGCCACTGATTCCATTCCTATTGTGAATATTAATGATTTTTCTTAGAATTAGGATTTTTCTATTTTGAGTATTTTCCAAATATCTTGCTGTTTATGAATTTCAGTTTTCCTATTTTCGTTTGTACTCATTTGATGTTTTCTTTCATTTCCTCCTTCTGATGTAATTTTTTATGTTTGATTAAGAACACAAAACCCTTCCTAAGTTGATTGCCCAATATGGTTGTCTTGCTCATTTGTTAAGAATGAGCTCATAGCTCAACAGCCAGCCTGCAGTCTCTCCAGAAGGCCTGCTCTCTGTCCCAGGTTGACTGCAGGGGCCAAGAGAGGGGTCCCATATCTAGGGGCTCCAGAATACTCAGGTTTTGTCAAGAGATAAGAGAGGCAGAGAGGGAAGAGCAAGGTCATGGGCTCTCTTTCCCTGGCTTCCTCCCACTGAAGTTGCTGTGAGCAACTGGGTTCCTCCACCTTTGGTCCCTGTAACCCTCGAGGAAGTGATCAACTCAATACCACTCTCTTTCTGGACTCCTGGAGAGGAAGCAAATGGAAAAGCAATTTGACTGCTACCCTAGCTCTGATGGCTTCCCTGAACCTCACCTTTGTAATTGGTCTCTACAGATAAATTATCTGTTCATATTATCCAACTCTGAGTATGTCATGTGTTTCTTAATGGGACGCAGACCATGCAATTGCTAAGTATTTTCCTTAAAAGACATTTTGAATATAACCCATAAAATCTTACTCAACTTCTAACATTAACAGTATTTATTAAAATACATCCCCTCCCTGTGATCCTGTCTCTACTTAAACTAACAGTTATTTAGGAGAAAGATTTAAAAATGAATAGATAGGCTTTTTTTTCTTTTTGTTGTTTCTTTCTAATTTTGTTGCATGGTAAACAGATTTGATTTTTTTATTTCTATAAATTTATCTAACTTTCAAATTCCTTCATCATTTCTTTGTAGTCAAATTATGGCCAAGTTTTATAAATATCCTATGAACACTGGAAAAAAAGATATGTCTTTGTAGGAGATACAATAAGACATACAGGTGGTGCTAACTCATTGCATTATTCATTATCTAACCTATGCAACTCAAAGCATAGGTCTTAGTTTCTTACCTGTCTGTGGTGAGGTTGAGTACAAAAATTGATAACAAGCATTTAGAAAGTTTGGAGCCATTTGATGGAGAAATCTTATGATGATTAAATGTAAAATAAAATATTTGGGCTTTTATTTTAATATATCTTAATAACTCATTATTGTTATATTTTGTATTAGCCCCAAAAGGAACTGCAATTTTCAAAAACAAAACAAAATAAAACTTTCTTTACTATAAAAAGTTTCAGAAAATACTTTTCTAAATTCTTATTTGGAGGATCTAATTTGTCAAGAATTTCTATTTACATTCACTCACTACCCATAGGACACATCAAACCTCTCTCCTGGCCCTCCAGGGTAACCCTAGCTCCCCCCACTACCCAAGCCCCCATGACCACAGCTATCCCAAGCACACACTGAGCCAAGTCCCAGGGACAGGGACACTTGCAGAGAGTGAGGATTTGGCACAGGTGACTGTCATGCAGTCTCTCTGCCATGACCATTCCTGAGAGTCTTAGAGACCTTCACCAACCCTGGGACAATCGATCACATTTATTTACACTCACTCCATCCTTGGTCCCACAGCGAGCTGAGATGTTAAGAAGGTAGATGAGAAAACCGAGGTTGGTTTTCATCCTACCCTTGTCAGTCTGGGGAAAATCAAATGAGCATGTTAAACATGACAGTGTATGCTAACTCTTGATTAATATTTCAAGGCATTATGCACACATGAGAAATGAAACTAAATGATAGGAGCAAGAGGTTACAACCAGATACAAGCAGAGCCTTTAACAAAATTCTGTGACTAGGTTTGGACATAGCTGTTTGAGATGAAGTAGGTAATCAGAACCTGGAATAATAACTGTCTGGGAGAAATTTGCCATCTGGTTCAAAAGCACTTTGCATCTGAATGGTATAATGTAACTTGTTGTTAAGGTTTGGATATTAAGTGTTCCCCCAAAACTCCTGTTACTGCAGGAATGTTAGGAGGTGAAATGATTAGATTCTGAGAACTGTAAACTTATCAGT
Source organism: Glaucomys volans (assembly GCA_020662805.1). Lineage (NCBI taxonomy): Eukaryota > Metazoa > Chordata > Mammalia > Rodentia > Sciuridae > Glaucomys > Glaucomys volans. Next base: position 182,689 of record JAJEJO010001731.1, read on the forward strand.
GGATTAATCCATCTGGTGGATTAATAATTTGAATGGACTACTTCTTGGTAGCCGTAGGCAGGTGGGGCATGGTTGGAGGAAGTAGATCACTGGGGGCATGCCCTTGGGGATTATATCTTGTTCCCCTGACTCCACTTTCTTTTTCTTTGCTTCTGGGCTGCCAGGAACCAAGCATGGTTCTTCTGCCATGATTCTGTGCCTCATCTCTGACCCAGAGGACTGAAGTGAGCCGACTATGGATTGAGTCTCTGAAACCATGATCCCAAAATAAACTTTTCCTCCTCTAAGTTGTTTTTGTCAGGTATTTTTGTCACGGCATTGACAAAAAGTATAACAGACATGAATACTCATGCCCAAAGTATGTCTGGCTTTTCATCTTACAACCAAGGTAAAAATAAATACTTGATTTTAGAGCAAATATATTCTTTTCTTCAAAAGGTTTGCTTTAGAGATGACTAAGTTAACTCTTACCTATTCACAAAGAAATTTAAGCAAATACAAATTCTTTCTTTCCTTCCATGATTTTTTTTCCCACTCTCCATAACTCTCATCAGTCCATTTTTAACAAGGAGATTGCCCTTGAAGAAATTGCCAAATTTATTTGGAGGTCTTTGACTTTGCAAAAGCATTTGTAATATTCTAAGTTCTTACTTTTATTAGTGTCCCAGAAATTAGTCATGAAAAAAAAAACCTTTTATTTAGTCTTTGCAGTGACCACACCAGGAAGGTGATTTCTGCTCGAAGTAACCTGAGATTTCACCTGCTTCCGCTGAAAAGTTGACCACACTGGATCTTCTTGAGGTCGAAGGCAATAGTGTAAAATTCTCGCTGTATCCAAGATGAGTTATTTGGCAGACCTTGAAATCTGAGCATTCTCATTTGCGGCCACTTCATCTTCTGAGGTGGCCACTTGGCATGTTCTTTGTGTCTTTTTTGCCTGGTGCTCTGTGAGTGTGTTTTATAGGAGCCACACAACATCTTCATGTGGCAGATGCAGAGAGGTTTTGTGGACAGATGTTCAAAACCCTTCCTAGCTGATGTTATTTCTTGCCCCCTCTCCACTTCTTTTTTGTTGTTGTTGTTGTTGCTGTTTGCATTAAGTCTGAGTTTAGAAAATGGGTCTTTTGTATACATTCAGAGTCCAACATTGGCATCTTTGATACAGGAATTTCATTTCTGTGTACAAAGAATATAACTCTCAAGCTAGAGCAGAGTGTCACATATAAATGTGATCTCAGCAGCATTAGTTAAAATAATACATTTGAAATGCTCTAAATGACTAATAGAGAAATGATCAAGAAACTTTGAATGTCTTAAATGTTCAATAAGAGCAAGGCGATTAAGAAATCTTGAATGTTAAAAATTGTTTGCCAGATCATAAACATATTACTATGTAGTCTATTTTTGCAAGAAAAAGAGAATTGTGTTTCTGCTGCCTTTACATCTGTATTTAAAAACCCTATACATAATAAAAGTCGTAGAACACTGAAAACTTTAATGATGTTGTCTTTAAGTAGCAAAACCATGATTTTTCCTTTCAAATTCTTAGAATTCTGCATTTTCTTTAATGAACACATATTAAATTTGTCATAGATCATCAAGACATTTTAGATGAATTAATCATACATCTCAACTTCAAAGAATATACAAGATTCCCCATCTGTCATATATTTTGGTCTGAAATAATCAACTTATGCTTGTTTCTACAATATATAAAATCCATTTGTTTGTTTTAGATTGAAGTATTTTCATTTTAGCTTTTCAGGATGTACACAGACTGTTGTGAGAAATATTATGTTATGTCCATGTTTTGAAAGGGCATCAGGATCTGCAGAAGAGATTTGGTGTGTTTGCATAGCCAGCAGGAAAAGCAAGAGGGTGTCACAGAGACGCAGACCAGGGTGGCAGGAAGGGAGACTCATGGCTCTCCTGAATGCACCTCTAGCTCTTGAAGAATTTGCCTGCACCTTAATCTATATCAATATTTCCTAGCTTGGTGAATAATTCAACTACTTGTCAATAAACAAACATGGTTATGATGCAAGAGGCAAAGCGAAGTTTTCTGAATGTAGAAGATATCTTCCCCACACATTTGATGTCCTTCCTTCTTCTCCTTGGTAAGAGCACATCCAGCTCTTTAGCCACCATGATTACTTTAGACCATGTGATTCAAAAAAGGGTTTTTTTCTAAGGATTTCTGGGAAATGAAACTTCCTGGCTTTGGGGTGGGGATGATTACTGAAAAGAATGTTTTTTCTTCATAGTAGATAAGAAGATATGCACAAAGAAGTACGTTCCTAAGCCCATGGGGGAAAGCAACCTTATGATGTCAGAGACATCACGTGGAGAGATGAGACAGAGAGGACCCTGTCTTTGCTGACATCATTGGAACAATGGATCCAGTCTCACCTGAAAACCTTACAACCTCTGGACTTTTAAGTTATGGGGGCAGAGAAATTCTTTTATTTGCTCATACCATCTTGAACAGAGAGTTTTAGGTCACTTAAAATTGCAAGGCTGCTTATTGGAATTCTGGGCTTTTTAATTCCCAACTTGATAAAAGGAATGCATACTATGGACTGATATGGGTTTGTCATGGGAATGGAATCTAAGTCCCTAGGTGAGGGCACTGAATTGTATTGATTATATTGATATAATTAAACCAAAAGTTATGCTGATTAAACTGAAGGACCCACCTGTTTCCCACCATTCCCTATCATTTCCTCCTTGGAATCACCCCTTCTCTCCCTTGTTCACCCCATTCTCTCCCTGGTCACCTCCGTCCGTCTCTCCCTTGATTGCCCCTCACCCCTGGCTCTTCCTGTCTCTTCTGTGGCTCAGCCATGATCCACACCTCACCTCACCCCCAGGTTGCCCTTTCCCAAGCATGAGTGTGATGCTGTTTCTCTCCTGCCCAAGATTTTCCATGGCCCCCATCCTCCTAAGGATCGTGCTCAAATTCTAAAATGCCAGCCTGCAGATGGACCCCACTGGCCTCCCCAGGCTGCTGTCCTCTTCTTCTCTCTGGCTCTCCACCTCAGCTACTCTGGCTTCTCTCTGGCTGCAAAGGAAGCCCCTGCACTGTGCAGGCTGTCTTCTCTCTCTGGAAAATTCTTCCCGCCATTCCTCCCAACTGAATCTCAGTCCTCAGCCTGCACAATGGTTTCTGGGGAGGGTTCTCTGACACCCCCGGTGTTCCTTCAGCAGACATTCTCCACCACCCTCCTCTCCTATCATACGACATTACAAGTACCTATTTATTGGTCCCTGACTCTTACTAGACTGAATGTTCCCTGAGGACAAGTCCATGTTCCTTACTCTCGTATCTCCAGTGCTCACACAGCACCTAGCACACAATGAGTGCTCTATAAATATCTGCTAATTGAGCCAATTAGAAAATTATTCATGGTGCAAACCAGCACATAATACATTATATGTATCAATAAAAGAATTCCATTCTACCTGCGTATGTGTGTGTCTAACTCAGAAAGCTATTTCTTTGGTGTTGTGGCGCGTGAGTGAAAGTGCTTCCAGTTTTAAACAAGTTAAAAACATTTCATTCAGGGTTTGATTTCATGAATCACAGAAACTGTGCCAATTTCTAAGCAAACTGCTGTAACTCTGCTCCATGAGATGTGGGGGTAGGGGAGAAGCGCTTTAAAAATAGCTGACCGGATATCCCTCTTGGTGGCTTGGGTTATGTAAAAGTATTTTGTGTTAAGCCAATGCCTCACAATGGATCGCTGAGCTTTGAAAAGGCTATTTGGGGTCCCTTTTCAGTGTTAAATATCTGCTTATAAATGGGACCAGACTAAAAAATCTCCTAGGGATAAAAGATACAATGTCCAAATAGTTATCATTTTCTTATTCCAGATACTTAAAAATGCCAGTGTAAATACTGAAAGCAACTTTTTTTTTTTTTAACAAGTCCTTTAACAACTTAGTGAAAAAGTCAGAAGTCGTTTACAAAATGCTAGATTGGGGCTTACTATACTTTCCTACTGGAGTAGAACAATGAGATTATATCTGGAGGTACTAACTTTCACTTTAATTTTAAAAAGAAGTGGTTTGGGGATATTGTTTTTATAGATCTCATAAAAATAAAATAATAGGAGTTGTCTGAGTATTTGAGAGCCATATTCCTGGGCACAGCTGATTGGTCCTGTGTCCTGTGGCCTGCCCCGACTTGAATGCTGTATCATGGCAAAGGAGAAATGATTGGCAGCACCAATGGGATTCTCTATGGAGGAATTAGGTGCTGGAAGTGAGAGCAGGAGCTGAGAGCTACAGAGAGGGGGCAGAGGGCAGACTGGCAGAAGATATAAGTGAGAGAAGCTGTGAAGCAGTGTAAGGAGGAGCCACAAGCTGGAACACCCACAGCAGGGCAGGAACGGCAGGAGCTGAAACCTCTTCTGAGTTGCTCCAATTCCTGCTGTTGAAGGAACAGTGGGGAAACTAAGTCAAGGCACCTGCCTATTCCTAAAATAACTTCCATTATCCATGAAACCTGCCTCACTCTCCATCTCTGTTTCTCTTATGACCAAGTGTATATGTTTCCGGACAGCTCCTCTTCTTGAGCACCAAGTTTCTGTCCCCCGCCATGGAAGAAACCTCATCGTGACGTCCAGGTGCAAACCAGTGTGCAGGTCCTTCAGAGATCAGCACACTGCTTTCCCACTGCTGTCCTCCTTCTTTGCCATGGCCACACCATCAAAGCCCATTATTGCTTAAAAGTCTTCCCCGGATTACCAGCCTCCTTCCAGATAGAGCAGAGTGAGCTTCATCTTCCTCCCTCTGTTTTTCTATTTGCAGAAGACCTGAAGTCAGAAGTCACCATTTGAAAGGCTGCTGGGATCCAGACAGATGCAGAAGATGCATGAATTACTCTGTGGTCCTGAGGAGGAAGGTCTACACCTGTACAGTCAGGTATTTTCTGGATTACAAAGCCAGGAGATGTGCATAGCTCTGAACCTGCAATTGCACAGTGTGGACTACAAAGATCTGGAAATTATCTAATAAAGGGAGAACCCCAATGGGTGGAGCTGTTCCAAGAAGTGTCCACTTGTTGCGTCAAGAAACATTTTCTGTACCACTGACAAATGCCTAGCTTTACAATATCATCAAGAATGAAATTTTCCTCATTTTCTCTTTGTTTCTATTGCTAAGATTGACATATTTTATTTCCCTGCTAAGTGCATGAATATACAGTACATGCTTAAATATGCATCCACTTCTTAAAAGCTTATTGGTGCACTCAAGTTTTCTTTCAAGAATATATAATAATATAAGCATAAAGTTTGATTTTGGGATATACGCTTATCTGGAGCTTTTTCTAGTATGCACCTTTTGTGTGGAGTGAAGTATGTTTATGATAATGACCAAACACTGGTCTCTATACTCAACTAAATCAGGTGCACCTTTCTTTAACTCACTTTTACATGATTCACTGGTACATAGAGTCACAGATATTTCATACTGTCTGAAACAAAACTGAACAGTAAACATAATTATGGGCTAATTGAATCTGTGTAGTCCATATGAATATGGTTCTTGCGGGTTGAGCTATGAAGGAAAATGATGAAGGAACAGCGAGGGCCTGAATAGGTGTGCCCTCCTCAAATCCACATGTTGAAATCCTCACCTCCCCTGGGGTGGTCTTAGGAGGTGGGGCCTTTGGGAGATGATTACGTCATGAGGGTGGAGATTAGAGTACTTGAAAATAGGCCCTTTCTGTCATGTGGGATCACAGAAAGAAGGTGACATCTATGAACCAGGAAACAGGCCCTAAACACATGTGGAATCTGCCAGTGGTTAGATCTTGGACTTCCCAACCTCTGGAGTTGTGAGAAATACATTGATGTTCATATGCTACACAGTCTCTGATGTTTTGTTATAGTGGTCTAAACAGACTAAGACAGGGGAGTTTTTTGTTTGTTTGGTTGTTGGTTGTGCTGGGGATGGGACCCAGAGCCTCATGCATGCTAGGCAAGTGCCCAACCACTGAGCTGTATCCCCAGCCCGACAGGATGTTTTTATATTCTCCACTGGTATCCTTGAAGACATTTCATCTGATAGTATAGCCCTCAGAAATGACTGGTCTACACTCCGCCACGGCACACCAATCTCATTAACATCTACACATAGCAGAGCTTAAGTATAGGATAAAACCAAGCTCCAAGCTGGGCTCCTCCAAGGTTAGCTGGAGGAAGCACCTCATTGTGAGAACCTGCAGCCTTTGTAATACTGATCTTAGGTCAACCAAATTCAAACTCCCCAGAGGGTGTCCCAATGTTAGTTGCTCCTATACTACCATGGCCTCAGGAGAGCAAAACCACAGAAGCCACTATTAACATAGGCCTAGTTTGGGACTGTGGAGTGTGATATTGCATTCTCTCCTGGATCCCCAGTTGGGGAGCCAACACAATGGTGTCATGGTGATCATCACTATTGGACAGCCTTCACCAATGTCATCATCAAAAGACCTAACAGCGATGGTTCGTCTTGGTTTCTTTGATGTATCCTATGGAATGTGCTTCATCTCATTCAGTTCTCACAATTGCGCTGTGATGGAGGTGTGCTAGTCAGTTTTCTGTTGCTGTGGTGAAATACCTGGGATAATCAACTTATCAGGAGGAAAAGTTTATTTGGCTCACAGTTTTGGAAGTTTCAGCCCTAGTAGGGGGGCCCCACTGCCTTTGGTTCTGCGATGAGGCAGCACATCAGGACAGGAATGCATGGTAGAAGAAGCTGCTCACCTAATGGCAGCTGGAGGCAAACAGAGACAGGAAGGGCCAGGGTCCCAGTGTCCCCCAGGGGATATTACAGCTTTGAAGCAAGCTCCCCATGACCTAACTTTCTTTCACTTGGCCCCACATCTAAAGTTTCCATCATCTCCCAGTAGGGCCACAGGCTGGAGGCCAGGACTTCAACACACGTGGTTTTGGGAGACATTTCACATCCAAACTATAGCAGAGGGTATGAAAGAAACAAGAATGGAGGCATAGTAAAGATCAACCCAAATCATATTGTATATACCTGTCCAGAACTTGTTTCCCCCCGCCCCATGGATCCATGCTGATAGTTCATCAATCTTGATTTCGTGCACGGTTCCTTTGTGAGAAAGTATCACTCTTTATGTATTCTTCTGTTGGAACATAGGTTTTGTTTCCAATTCTTTTTGGAGTAAAAGCAAAGTTACAATATTACATTTAATATTAAAAATTTAATATTTTTGCAATATTAAAAAAAATCAAATCAAATCAAATAACCTCCCCTTCTCTATCACCCATCACTTCAAGGGGGAAAATTAAACTTGAGACAGAAGGAATAACTACCAATGACCAACCATTCTGATGAACAAATTACAGTTCACTGCTATTCTCCTGGGAGCCCTCCCTGCTCAACCCTAGACTTCCTGAAGGAGATGCAATTCACTGAGCATCTGGAAACTTCCAAGGACTCAAGGTCTGGAATCTAGGCCCCAGAGAGCAATGTCAAGAGAGGCAGGCATTTCCTTTCTTCCCCTGGTCTGAGGCAAGGTTTCTACAAGAGAGTTTCCAAGGACCATCTGTACCACAATGGAGTGGGTTGTGTCAAGTGTGGATTTCGAGGCCACACCATAGACTCACTGAGCTGGAATCCCTAGGGATTTTGCTAGGAAATCTACATTGTCAAATAAACTCCCTGAAGGACTGTCATTCACATAAATGTTTGTGAACTGCTGGCCTAAGGCTTTCTTTCCTCATTTCAGTTCTTTTACTTCTCTCCTATCTATTGACAGGAAAGTACTGTTTTCTGTAGGGATCACAATTATTCAAGTGGGGTAGTGGCTCACTCTCAGGACTCTACAGGGCTGAATATTTACAAGAGACTAAACAGCAAGGTGGTGATGAGCACAGGGGGAGCGACTGATGCACTGTATCACAAACCGACGGAAGTGTATGCTCCCTTTGTATTTGAAGATGAACATACTACCTTAAGCCTCCATTTGACACTGCTTCCCCAGGAGTAGTGACTGGTTTGCCTTATATGAAAGAGGAAGAACATTGTGTAGAGAAATGTAGAAGAACTCTTTTTCTCACATAGCTAAAAGTTAACTCGTACATACGGGGATTTTATCTGATCTTGCATAGGGAATAGCAGCACACATGCTAATTTTCTGGGGCATTTGCCAAGTGTCCAATGACAAAGCACCTCAAATCACCGGTCCTTGGCTTAATAAATAATCAACTAAACCCTGCACTTGGCCAGGAGCTTTTTATTTTTTATAATTTAGTTGACTAAATCCACTTCTAAAAAAAAAGATTAGAACCAATGTCAAAAGTCCAATGAGGCTGCTATGCAAAGCAGAGGTCAAGAATGTGTACACAGATTTAGAGAGAATTTTTCCAAAATGTGCCTAATGAAAAAAAGTAGTTTTCTTTTATACTTAAATTGCTCTATTTGGTTTATTTGGTTCTGGGTATGAACTTTGAGCACGTTTGGATTTTGTTGTTATATTAATTAGATACATTGTTATTTCACATTTAAGTTATTCGAAGCAGTTAAATGAATTATTGCTCGTAGAGAAGAAAAGGCAAGCCCAACAAAGTAGAAGGTAATAAAAATAAACTTTGAAATGAATACCAAAATATAGTAATAGAGCAAAAACATTGGCTCGTCCTTCTTGAGACAAAAGTAAGGATCATAGCTTCTTGAGCACCGTGGCGGAGGAGAAGCTGAAGCTGACACCAAGCTGGCATGCAAGGTCACCTCTAGGAACATCATCGGCCAAGTGGAAATTCCAAGTTCCATCTTTAGGGAGGAGCCAATATTTCAATAGTTATGATTGCTTTTTCTGCATAGATTGATTGAGTCCATCTTGGTTTCTTTTGGGTTTTTTTTTTTTTTTTTAGAGGGATTGAACTCAAGGATACTCAACCACTGAGCCACGTTCACAGACCTATTTTGTATTTTATTTAGAGACAGGGTCTCACTGAGTTGCTTAGCACCTCCTTTTTGCTGCGGCTAACTTTGAACTTGAGATCCTCCTGTCTCAGCCTTCCGAGTCACTGGGATTACAGGTTTGCACCACTGCTCCCGGCTCAATCTTGATTTTTATCAGGGCTAACGCTCTCACTACATGTCTACAAAACTGGAGATACCTTGGAGTTTGGCGACAAGCAATAGTGAATCAGTCACTCGGTGCTCACACTCCCCAGTTCATCTCGGGTGACTGCTGGAGGAGCTTACTACCAAGGCTTTACTCATGTGCACTTCCTGCCCTAAATTTGTCCCTCCTGGGGTACCTCTGTCCTCACATGCTAATCTGAGGATCCTTGGCTGGGGTAGAACGTTGCTGACCCACCAGTTCTGCTGCCAGACTATTGTGTGGATTCCTGACCCCTTGCCAGGGTTTTTAGATGGTAAGCAACAGGAATGATTTAGGCTAACGCAATGATAAAAAAGGAATTTGTTGGAATGACACAGGACAGCTCATAGATATTGAAGAAAAGCTAAATAAACAAGCCTCAGAAAAGACCAGCCCCAGGGCCGTTATGAGGATCAAGGTACAAGAACTAACAAAGTTTGTGCAGGGCATTGCTGTCAGGATGAATAAGCTCTTTGCTCTGTCAGTTCAGGATTCAAACTCCTGGGAGAGGGCCCTAGTCTGGCTTGGCTTAGGTCATGTGCCCAACCTGTGGGCTAAGGGACACACAGGCATGAAAGGAGGGTGGTTTCCAAAAGTAAGACTGAAGTGGCACCCAGGACAGAAGAGCAGATGTTCAGAGCACTCTTTTCTGGCATTTCTGATTTCCATCTGTTTGCCCATTGGCCTTGGGAAGACTGTTTCATCCTAGTTTGGGGTCCTTCTGGCCAAGTTTAATATCTACCCAACTTTAGTCAATCTTCCTGTCTGCTTCCTAACTCTTGATTTGGCTTAAAGTCTTAAACCAAAAACCATCCCAATACATCATTTTCTTTTCTTTCTTTTTTTGAATTCATACAAAAATTGTATATATTTATTATATATAACTTGATGCTCTGGAATATATATGTGTACATATATATACAAACACATATATGTCATTTTTGTGGAGAATACTTCAAATCTACTCCTCAGCATTTTTTAAGAATACAATATTTTGTAATAATCGCAGTCGCCATGTTGTAAAATTCCTGGACCACCATTTTTGAATGATTCTCCAAAATCATCCTGGTTTATGGTTGCCATGGTTACACTGAGGTTTTTTTTTTTTTCCCCATCCCCATGCTAATTTTAAGCATAACAATTTAAGATATTTGTCCATATAATTCCAAACTTTAAAAACTGGTAAAACAAGCAACAAACCGCTCCTTTGCTTCCTATGGAAACACTCCCAGAGAATCTGTTCATGTAGAAGTTGCTTCAAAGTCAGGTTTTTCACAAATCCAAGGTGAGTGAATTAAGTGCCATATGGAACAATTCTAATTTAACTTAATTCACATTTGTTTCTACTGGTAAATTAAAATGAAGTCAGAATCTCATTTTTAAAATGAGCAGATAAACTGTTCTCTCAGTATAAATATGTTGACATGGAAATCACCAGGGCATTACTGCTTGTGGTAACAGAAGGTTAAACACAAGCTGAACGAGTTTCAACTCCTGAATTTTTAGGTAAAAACTGGATGGTGATTTGGTCAAATACTGCCAAATACTACCACCCACCCCATGAGCTCCTAGACATGCCAGGCACCTGCTAAGTAGTTACAGGCATTTGACCAGGACAGCAAGCCCATAAGCTAGTGTCATTATCTCAATTTTACAGATAACAACTTGGCCATGGCAACAGAGCCAGTTCTTGGTGGTGTGGGTTATATAAGGATGAACTTTGTAAAGTGTCATCTCAAGTGAGTTTGGCTCTGTGAAAATGCTTGGCCTCAGAAAAGGGTCCTCATAATAAAAATACTGAGAAATGATGGATTTAGAGTTCAGGGAGGAAGTGTGATTGGGGTCATCCATCCTTTGCTTTTATTCTAATGCATCACTGTGCCCACCAGGGTGGGTTGCGGGCATGCCGCTTGCTATGGTGATTACAACGAACGTATTCAATCTGCTTAGGAGCTACCATTTCAATTTCAGGAGCAAAATGCCCTGTCCTTCATATTGAATATAGAGGACAATTAGAGGTCAAGAAAAGCTTATAAGGACAGCAAGGAATCAACACAGAGTCCAGTCTGTTTAGATCAGGTCAGTGATTTAGTCCTTTGGAAAGCACAGCTCTCTCAGGGTAAAGCAGGTCAGACCTCAGGGAAACTTCTCTGCTGCTTTCAGAAGGTGGACTTTATTGAAACCGATTCCCAAGTAAATAATTTACAATATGTTATTTGGTGGATGCTAGAATATTTGGTATTAGTTTCTTGTTTATGCATTAGAATATGTTAAACACATTGCAAATGTTAACTTGCTTGTATGAAAAGTTCTTGAATTATATACATGATAGCTCAGGAGGAGGCAGATTGATATCTTGTTTCGACGGGGCAGGTCAGAATTGCCTACATTTCCCCCCATTACAAAACCACCTTGGGTCCTCATGTTTTTTCCATTTCAGCTCTGGTGTGTGTTGTTTGTGGGGTGGTAGTGGTTGTTTTGTTTCACACTGTGCTTACTTCTGAGATTTTGATGCAGCCAGTTACAATCTACTTCTAAGATTATAATGCATTCTCATGATGATCAAGTTACTGCTCAACTTTATATGAGGATGCTGGTTTAGTTTTACTTTAGATGCACCATTTGAACCAGATCCACCTTCCAGAAATCTAGAGAAAAGTCTAATATATTCCAGACTCAACTGTCCCTTGCTGGGAGATCATAAAAATGGCCAAGAGGAGCAAGAGGGGATGCGATGAGGGGTGACATAGAAAAAGTTGCTCTTTGACACATTGAAAATTCTCTTCCAATGACTGGGATGATCTTGAACCGATTTGGATGTCTGAGGGTGGTGGCCAGTGGAAGGTCTCTGAACCTATTCATTACAGAGTCCTAGCTGTCATGAGAGGGGAGGGACATTTGCAATGAGGGGCGATGAGGCCAGGGTTTTTTTATCTATTAGACACTAGGCTGACTCCAGGCCCATACCAAGGGAACTAACCAGAAAACTCCACGTTTTATTTGTGGTCATTAACTATGTGCTTCACTGTAAGATCTGTGTTCTAGGAAAATACTGGCTCCATCTAAAATATTACTTTGGTTCATTTTGGGGCAGAACTGAAACAAGTCAATGGGGCATGCACAGGTCAGAATCAACACTGGAAAAACTGGCTATAATTTTGAGAAATTTTTTTAAGTTTCAATTTTCAGTTCCCAGCAAATCACACATTTCATTAATAAGAAGCTAGATTATATATTAAAAACTGTTAACTCTAGTTATATTGACAAGATAAGATTTGGGGTAATTTCACTTTTTCGCAATCAGTATTAATCATGGGTCTATTTGACAAGTAGAATTTGTGGTATAGCAAACATTATTCTAGTTGGGGCTAATTAACAATTCAACTAGATGGGTCTATTATAAAATATTGGATGTGCAGGCAAAATCCCCTATGCCATAAGATTCAATTTTTATACAAATATATCAAACTACATTTCTTACCCTGAGGTCCTTACAATAGAAGGAATTTTTGGTTTTGTTTGTTTTTACATTTATCATATATAATTCAAGTCTTCATAAATGACTTGAATTACATGTATTGCTAGGAAAAAAGATCAGTGTATAAAAAATATTCATGCCCAGTCCGACACTTGGTTCCAGTGGCTTGGTTTTGAAATTTCACAAGGCTTTATCCTTTGTTTGAAGGGTATGTCAAGAGTTCCTTCAGCACAGGACATGGTACCTAAGCTGCTCTGTGAAAGGATACAAAATGAATTTACACCGTGGACCTTCTTCCTCCTAGTAGCAAATAAATGGAATTTCAGGGAGGCTTTGTACCAAAGCAGGCCCCACGGTTTATGTTTTGAATATAGGTCAAAGAAAACCATGTTTTAAAGGTGAGAAAGAAAGAAAAAAGGTATTAATAGTAAATGTGACCCAGGAACATCTCTATAATTAACAAGAATTTTAGTTGAGGTATTCAGTGAGAACACCATAAGATCATTGAAATCACTGGCTGAGTTTTAGCATAAGTATTTACATGGGATGGTGCAAGGTAAATAAACTGCCCATTTTTTGTGGGTGCAGTGCTAAGGGAGGGATGTCATTTCTGCTGATGTTTTCAAATAAAGTTATTAGAAAATACCAGCAGTCAAGAATGCTCTGAATAATATTTTTGAAAATAAAAAACTTCTTAATGCATTCCAGGAAGTCCTAGGTCACAAAATAACAGGAGAATTACATGAGCATAAGAAACATATTTGGACTATTGCTTTGGTGATATTGAAACTCATTCCTGTCTCGGTCATCCTTGGCATCTGTGGAATGAGGACTGTGCGAATGTGCTCAATTGTATTACTTCTGGAAACAAGGGGGCAGATTTTATCTGCCACATTTTATGATTGAGGAAATGGAGAGTCTTGGAATTCGGGTGACTTGTCCCAAACCGTCAGAGCAGTGTCTCTCCCTGGCACACGATGAAGGGCTCTGGCTGCGGCCCTGAGCCGCGGGTCTTGGGTGCCTCAGCTGGCTTTGTCTGCATGACTGCCCTCATAGGCCTGGGGATGCTGCTCATTCAGGTCACATGGGCGCTGAGTATTCTGTCTCTGAAAGGCCTGTGTGGGTCGCACACTGAGTGGAAACTCTGAACGGTTCCATGTGCACAGCCCTGGCACCTGCCATTCTCCATAAATCCCCCGTTGGTCTCTGCCAGCCTTACCTTCAGCAATTAGAGAGCCTTGCTACCTGTGTGGGACACATCATCTGGCTTCCCATCCGTGGGAAGTTTATCTCATGAGATTTCAGATACAGGGTTGTTCTTCGTTTTAATCACTTTTTGGAAGGGATTGTGGAATCTCCTTTTGCCTACAGTGGCATGATAAGAAGAGCCCAGGCCACATGTGTAAGCCTTGGAGCACTGTTGCTAACAATTGGGAAGGGCAGGAGTCTGGATGGAAGCTAGAGGAGGCATGAGGTCCAACCACTAGCTCTGCTTGCTGCTTTCTGAACCCACTGTCAACCTTTTTAAGTACTTTACTCTGAAAGATAAACTATGGTTTTAAGTCAATAAAATCTTCCTACTTCATGGCTCCACTGCACTTCTAAGCTTGCTAAAACTTAGAAAAAGCTCACTGTTTCGTATATGTGCCAGTCCTTATTCTTCCTTCTAAACTCTACTCCAATTTTGCTTTTCCCTATTAACCCTCTTGTGCAACGTAAACTTTTGTCTGCATGCTTACCCAGTCCCTCAGTTGCATGCCCAGCAAGAACGGGAGGAATCATGTTTGTTACATTGACCATGTTTGTTACATTGACATTCCCAGCCCATAGCACTGTACCCCATGTGTAGTAAAATGTAGAAAAGTATTGAATTGTTGAATTAACAGATGAAGTATTCAATATTTCATCTGAAAAAAATGTTACATTCTTATGCCACAGGATTAAAGGATCTACTAAATCTTCAGTGAAATTTTAGTTTTAGTGCTTTATAAAATATTGGTCCAATTCCACAAATGCCCACATAGGGCCAGCAATGCTGACTGTGATGCCAAGAACCAGAATCCCAAAGAAGTGTAAGACACAACACCTTGTCTTCATGGAGTTCTGGAGGGGCAACAACAAGGAAACAGGTTAAACTATTTCTAGACTACGGAGACATAATATTTCAGGAAATAAAAGTAATTGATGTTTTTGATTGAAAAAGGGTATCAAGAGTCATTCATCCTTGATGACCAAAGCATTTTAAAAATTAATCTTATCTCAAATATTATTTAGTTATTTAAATGATAAACAGAATGGCATCTGGTATTCTTTTCCAATTATCTGGGAAGTTTTGGGTAGGAAAGAGTTCTACTGAATATTCCTAATCACTACAACTCCCAGTTAGAAACTCACTTCTTCCATTAACCTGATGAGTACCCTTGGATCAGACTCATCTGCAGATCAGGAATGATGTTAATTTACCATCTAACTCTCAGAAATGCACAAGTCAGACATTTGGTAAGAAAGTGTCTGCATGCATAATCATTAAAATATGATTTTAGTAAACATTTCTCTTCAAAAAGGTCTATCTTAGCAATATTTCCAAACAATTGGAAATAAACAAAATCTCCAATAAAAGAGTTATTCAATAAAGGATGCTTTCAACCCCCAATGAAGTCCTCTGTAGACATTTGAAACATATATTTATAGTAATCAATGATATAGCTAGGTGCAGTGGCACATGCTGGTAATCCCCAGCTACTTGGGAAACTGAGGCAGGAAGATTACAAGTCCAAGGCCACGCTTTTAATTTAGCAAGACCCTGTCACAAAATTTAAGGAAAGGGCTGTGGTTGTAGCTCAGTGATAGAGTGCCTAGTATTGTTAAGGAAAAAAAAAATCTCATTAGTCTATTGTTAGTTGAAAAAGTTGAATGAAAAAATTCTGAAAGGGAAGAGACCAAGATGTTAGCAGTAATCAATTTTGGAGTATATGATTATAAATAAATAAATTAATTAATTAATTATATACACTTTGATTCATTTTCCAAATTTTGTACAATACACACAGTTTTTTAAAAGCCAGGACTTGAATATTATATATAAACAAACAGCATAAAATTATCCTATCATCCCAGTCAAACAAAGAAAATAAACATCTTGCCTTGTTGTTTTGGGTCTCTTCAGATGTACTCTGTCATTTGATACAAAGGGACACTCTGACGGATTTCTCAACTTCCCAGTTGTACAACTTTTTCCTTGGGAAATTCATGTAACAACAAAAATATCCTGGTGGGGGAAAAATCCAGTGACCTGATTGTTTTGTCTACATAACGACGAATCTCTCGAGTGTTTCTAAATACACTCAAACTCAATCTTAAACATTAGGATCACTCCTCCAAGAAACCAATCAAGAGAGACTATGTAATTAACAAACATGGATCTTCAGAATGAAAGACGGAAGGTTCCTAACTTACCCCAAACTACCTCCAGAAAGGTAAAACACTTTTATGTGGTTATATTTTAAATAGCTCTGAAGATTATACTGTTTAAAATAATTTGCTCACTGCAATGATTAATAAAAAATGTTGAGAGTATGAAATAATTCCTTAAATATATGTATGTGCAAATTTTTATCTATACACATAAAATACCAAACATGATATGTGGATTTATTTTGATCATTCTGATATTGTCTACACAGAGTTGGAGTTTGAATCTTACTCTCTGTGTATACGATGAATATCAAATTAATTGCACTGAATCCACTAGTAGGGACAGGTGGAGTAGCTGCCCTGTCGATCTGGATGGAATCTCCTCCCTTGCTCTCCTTCGGAGGGGCTCTTCACTTCCTCCCACCTCCTTTAACTGGGTTTCAGCTTTCCATCTTGGAACCTCTCTGGCCTGATCCTATATTAGTTGAGACAAGGGTTCTTTGGTTCAGTTTGGAATTCCTGCCCTGCGCTTCACTGTCACATTCAGCAAATTCAGACCCATCCCAACGAGATTGCGGAGAGAATAACAGGGTCATGTTGACAAGAACAAAGGAACATTTTATCTCACCGCTTTACGTGTGGGCTCACTCCCAAGCCACACTGTGAAGTCATTACTAAAGCAACAGCTGCCTTGTGAATAGCATGAGTGTCCTGTACTGTCTTTCTTTTGCTAAAAATGTTAATTTGTTGAGAGTAGACATTAAAATTATACCATAATCAGCCCCAAACAGGTATGCAGACTTAGACTACCCTATGACGGTTTGAATATGATTTGTCCCCCAGAACTCACACAAGACCTAAATCCTCCAAGTCTTATGTAAATGGGATTACGAGGGTGGAAACTGAATCCAACTATGGTGCTTAGAGATGGGCATTTGGGAAGCAATTAGATTAGATTATGTCACTCAGGTGGATCCCCCATGATTGAATCCTGGTGGTTTTATAAAGAGAGGGAGAGAGACCACACACAGAGATAAGCACACACTCCTGCCATGAAGTGATGCAGCCAAGGGGAGCCCTTGCCAGAACCTGTGCCAACCATGTTGTTTGGACTTTCAGCTTCCAAAATCATGAGCCAAAATAAGCCTCTTTTGTTTATGAAGTTACCTGTCGCAGGTATTTCATTATAGTAATGAAAAGCTGTGTAGTCCATACACTGTCCAACAAGCAATTTTCAATCCTTAATTAGGCTAAGCACAATGAACCCACCTCTTTTTGTGGTGCCCCGACACCCTGCTTCTTCACTGCACATCTCTCAAAACACTCAACATATTCCTTCATGCATGTGCATTCCCTTTGCTGCAAATAAATAAGCTCAACTTTTAAATTTTTGATTTTATTTACTTACTTATTTTTAAGTTCTCAGTTTTATTCTTTGACAACCTAGGAGTGATAAAATCAGAAGAGTCTTGCCTCTCCCCATCCATGAGAGGATGTGGCCTGGACCACATCCCTCAGTGCTAGACAAGGCTGCCTCCACATGCAGCCTCAGCCTGAGGGCCTGTTCCTCAGAAAGGCCGCCCAGTCACCCTCCCTTCTCCATCCTGTTCTCTCCCAGCAGCACTGAAATCCCTAGGGACACATTCACCTGTTTACTGGGCGGCTGGCCATTTACCAGCATCTGCCCCAGGCCCATGTCCTGTCCTGTTATCTCCTGTTGGCTTTTGATAACAGTAATAAAGTTATAATCAGTATAATATAAAGGCTGGTACCAGTCCACTCTGTAGTAGTCACCATGCTGAGCACTTTGGGTGTATCATTACCATATTCAGATTTTTAAAAACAGCACTTTTTTCTAACTTGTTGGGAATAACACCAAGCCTTTTACCTGGCTGGACACTAATGACATTTGGCAAATAACTTTTTTTAATAGGAAAGGTGTTTCACATATATAGGCAATGGATCTTGTATATTATTTATTTATATCTGGTGCTGAGTATTGAACCCAGGGCCTCAACCAGTCAGGCAAGCATTCTACCACTGAGCCACAACTCCAACCAATAATTTAATACACAGACAATACAATATCTCAATAATGTTACACTGAAATGATAACATTACAAATGTGTGGGGATATATATTAAAATTAATTTTACCTGTCTCTCTCAATTTTTTAATGTGGATACTAGAAAATTTAAAATGACATATGTAGCTCATAGTGATGGCTCACATTATACTTCTATATACCCAAAGTTCTGAAAGTGTGTGAAATGGAAAATTATAGAGCCTCTACAACTGAATTCAGTCTTGGCTAGAAAATGCACTGAAGCTGGAGACCTTAATTACCAGTTGCATGAGGAAATTCAAGAAGAACGGAAAGATTGACCTGGGTGCTTTGAGAAGACAGTAGCCAGAGATTACATCTCCTGAGACAAACAGAATTTGGAATAAGCTGCTTTCTTCCCAATTTATGGTTATTTTGTCACAACAAAGTCACACTTTTAATGTTTTTTGCTAAGGAAAGCAAAGAGTTTTCTGTTGTATTGAGACTTTTTAATTGTTCCTAATTTCTACTGATGTATATAATATTGAGAATTTTCATTACAGAAACTATATTAAAACTAAGGATATAAACTATGATTTCACAGAAGGTCAACCAAGCTTCAACTGCTTCATTAGGCAAATCTTCTCTAATCACTTTTTTGATCAAAGGGCTTCAAGACACTCCTTGTTTGCAATAAACCTTGAAATAAGGGGCAGAATGCTATGGGCAATGTTGAAATGCCACCAGAATTCCTATGTTGAACCCGTGCCTCCAAATGTGGTGGTATTTGAAGATGAGGCCTTTGGAGTAATTAGGTTTTTGTGAGTTCATGAAGGCCAAGTCCTCATCTTGGGATCAGTGCCCTTATCAGAAGACAGCCAGAGAGCCATCTCTCCTTCTGAACCCCGTGAGGATACAAGAAGTTGGCAGTATGCACCAGGCAGAAGATCTTCACTAGCACCAGACCATGTTGGCACCAGATCTTAAACTTCCCAGCCTCCAGAACTGTGAGAAATAAGAGTTTATTCAAGCCAGTTGGTCTACAGTACTGTGTCTATCAGCCCATGCTAAGGCAGACGTTGACAGATACACTCTACAAAACATTGCAAATGTGGGGGCTGGGGATATAGCTCAGTTGGTCTGAGTGTTTGCCTTGCAAGCACAAGGCCCTGGGTTCAATCTCCAGAACTGCAAAAAAAAAAAAAAAAAAAAAAAAATTGCAAATACGGATTTTTCTCCATCATACCCAGTAGTTATTAAGGCCTCCAGTTTCTCATTTGGAGGTGTTGGCAAGCATATTAGCACAGTATGCCCATCCCAGGTGTACTCCCAGCAGGGCCCAACTGCACTTACACACCTAGCAGGTGCTTAGGAGTTCACCTACATAGTCTCAAAGTCTCTCCACAAACCTTCAGGCTGTCCAGGCTTTCAGAGATGAAGACAACCCAAGATCATGGGGGCAGGAAAACGCCTATTCTATTAAGAGCATGATGTAATCCCAGTTTTCTCACTCCTTCAAACTGAAAGCAGAGGTGATTTAAATGACCTAAGGTAAAAATGTTATGACTAAAAAGTTTAGGCTGAAGCCAGATATAAACTTTGTGGAACAAAAATGCTCAGAAGACCATGTGTTTTTACTGATCTTGGAATATCTTTTCTTCCATGATGGATGGCTGCTTCTTCCCTGAAGACCACAATATAAGTATGGTCAGCTCCACAGGGATGAAGGAATGCATGACATTCCCAGACCAGAGTCAAACAAACGCTGTCCTGCTTTCATGCTTTAGTCAACTGCAACACTTCAGAGAGCTAAGACTCCTTACGGTCAACACCAGGCAGTTAATGCCACGTTCTAGGTAATACAGAGAAACTGCAAGAGCAGCAGGAAGACAAA
Source organism: Glaucomys volans (assembly GCA_020662805.1). Classification (NCBI taxonomy): domain Eukaryota; kingdom Metazoa; phylum Chordata; class Mammalia; order Rodentia; family Sciuridae; genus Glaucomys; species Glaucomys volans. The sequence goes on from JAJEJO010001731.1 coordinate 202,649, forward strand.
TGTCCCTTAATGCACAATTTTTCCAAGGATCAGGCATAAAAAGTCAACTGCTCTAACCTCAGAGAAATAGTCAAGGAGCAAAAGCCTTGGCTTGGTCGGGGGAGAGAGTGGATGGATGTGTCCTTGTTGATCTTGACCCCTGCCTCACCAAACAGAAGTCCAGTATGTTTGGGGAAAGTGAGCCGTGGGAGGGAGGGGAGGAGGTGACCCTGTCTTAGTACATTCAGGCTTCTATAATAAAATACCTTAGTTTAGGTGATCTATAAACAACAGACATTTATTATTCACAATTGTGAAGGCTAAGAAGTTAAGGTAAAAGTGCCAGCAGATTCAGTGTCTGGTGAGGGCTGCTCTCTGCTTCAAAGAGGGCACCTTCTCACTGCATCCTCATACATGGGAAAGGGCAAACAAGTGTCCTTGGGCCTCTTCTCTAAGGACACTAATTCAGTTCACCTCCCAAAGGTCCTTCCTCCATACAGTCACCTTAGGGTTATATTTCAACACATGAATTTTTGAAAAGACACAAACATGCAGACCAAAGCAGATGCTCCTCTCTCCAGACCAGTACAGTGTGATTCCACCTTACTAGGGAGAAATCCCCAGGAAGCCGCAGAATCACTTTGCTGTTTTTGTCTCAAGAATAAGACAGCTCCAATCCATGAGCCATGAGTGGTGCTGAATGAGTGGTGCAGGCTGTGAAGACAGAGGAGGCTCATTTCCCCAAGTCTCTCTCATGGGTCAACAAACAGAAGAGACAAGACGAACTCCAGATGGAGAAATAACAGAAGAAGAAGCAGAAAAATAATATAAATAGTCATAAAATGACTAAAAGTATAAAGATGGAATAAAAATATGGGGAGAAAAACATGACAAAAAAGAACAGATGGACTCTAAAGAGGAGTTCTAGAAATTAGACTAGTCCTTGAAATTGAGGAAAATGAACAATCATCACAATGAGCATTAATGGAATGACTCCTTTGACAGGTATGGTAAAGTGTGAGTTATCTGTATTAAATAACTTGATCTTCATAAATTCCTGAGGATTAAATCTGTTGCTTCTGCTCTAAGATGAGCAGACAGACATTTAATTAATAGGTTTGGGTCATGATGTGTATCAAATCATTTTAGAGTGCTTTATCATTTGATTGAAAATCCACTGACAGTTACAGAGAGCTGAAGAAAGAATTAAAGAATTGGAAAACACACATAAGGAGGTTTCACAGCATGTGGCCTGAAGGGAGAAAGGGAATTAACATGGGGGAAGGGTCTGGGCCTGGAGCCTCAGGAAGCAGCCCTAGAGATAAAGCTGATGTGGACTATACAACTCAGTATCAAGTACAACTGATGCATGGTCTCAGGAAACTGTTTGCAGAGTCTGAGTGACACTCTGCACTCAGGACAGTTCTTCCATGGGAGAAGAATTTATTCAATGGCTCCCATCTCCCACTGGTGAAAGATTTGCCCCACAGATGTTAAAGCCCTGCCCTTCTAGCATACAATAGAAGGCTGAGGGACAGTAAAACTGTGGTCAAGGTGGGAGGTGGGGGAAGGGCCCAAAGCTCCAGAAAGAGGAGGCCAAGAATATCCGAGCAACATATGAAAGCTATCCTATTTCTCCATGAGAAGTTAGGAGAACTGGAAGGAAAGAAGAAGGCCCAGCCTATGTCTAACGAGAATGACAAGATTAGAGCGAATATGGAAGGGAGATTTAAAAAATGTAATGGTTGAGAATTTTTAAGGTTTGATTAAAAACTGAATTGTAGATTGAATACCCATGCATGCACCCACTGTAATTTTAATGACATGATCAAAAACCTTGACCTATATAAAAATCTTTGAAGTCACAATATCATCATTACCACAACTCAGTCACAAAAGGATAACCAGAAAATCTTCATGTATTTGGAAATTACAAATACACGAAGGTGAATAAACACCTAAATAACCCACAAGACAAAGAAATCACAATAAATAATGGAAAAAAGTTTGAACTGAGTGATATTAAAATAGCACTTATTAAAATTTGTGTGATGCATCTATGGCAGAAATTTTTTAGCCTTAAGTGTGTTTGAACTTTTCAGAGTTGCTTGATCAAAGTCAAAGTATAGAGTTCGAGCGAGGAATAGTGGCATACACCTGTAGTACCAGTGGTTTGGGAGGTTGAGGCAGGAAGATTGCAAGTTTAAAGCCAGTCTTAGCAATTTAGCAAGGTTGTCAGTAACTTAGTGAGAACCTGTCTCAAAACAAAAATATAAAAAGGACTGGGGGTATAGCTCAGTGGTGAAGTGTCCCTGGGTTCAATCTCAAATAATCTCAAATATATACATATACACATATATGTATATATATATATACATATATATACATGTATATATATTTTTGTATAAATTCAACCATGTTTTATTATATATTTAATAGATTGTTAAAATTTACAAATTATGTCATTTACAATAACACTAAGAATATCAAATAATTAGAAATTAAAGAAACAAGAAACTTAAACATTGTAAGAAAATAAAATCCATTTAAATGAAGAAGCATGTGGCAACATTACTTGTAATGGTTTCTGCCTTGAACCCATTAATTAATGGCAGAATGGAAAAATACATTGTTTTTATTCATACAACAGAGTACTACTTAGCAATGAAAATGAAGGTCTTCAGCTACATGACACAAGGAGATGAAACTTCGACAAGCAGATGCTAAACTTCAGTCAGTGGAGCAAAGAGGAAAGAAAACCAGACAATTCTGAAGAAAATAAAAAGAAAATAAAAGTAGAGGTAACTGCTTTTGTCCTACCAGGTATAGGTTTAGCATAAAGTTAGTAATCAGCTACTGGTGTCAATGTAGAGGCACAAAAGTGGGTGGGGGGGACAGAACAGAGAGCTTACTAATTAACTGTCATGTGAATTGATGCTCAGGATATACAGATTTGCAGATATAACACTAAGAAGCTGAAGGAAAGAATGCTCTAGCTGGTAGAAAATGTTGGGATAATTTGTTATCTATATAGAAAAAGATAAAGTCATACTCCATAAGTAGAAAATAATTCCAGGATAAAGAAGAATTTGAATTGTAAAACTCTTTTTAAATGAACAAACAAAAAAACGCAGGAGAACATCATCAGAATCCCAGGAAAGAATTTCTTCAATAAGGTGCAAATGACAAAACATCAAAGAAGGATGGATAAGTTTGAGATTATGGTTAAAAAAAAAAAGCATTTATACATTTAGGCACCAAAAACTAAGTGAAAAGATAAACCAAAGATCAGAATAAAATGATTTCTATACAGTTAAATGACATGTTTGGTGTCCAAATATATAAATAACTTCCAATAAGTTAGCAACAAAAAGGTAAAGCTCACAATCGATAAATAGGCAGAAAGTGGTATATGCAATTCATGCAAAGGGAAATACAAATGGCCAATGAATGTCTAAAATGGTTCACAAACTCAGTGAAACAAGCTCTCGGTTTACACTCATCAACATTCAGGCACACTAAGTTTTACCAAGGATGGAGGGAAATGTGTACTCCGGTTCATTGCTGGTACAACTCTTCTGGAGATCAGTGTGGCAGTTCCCAATAAATTTAAAACATGCTTTTTCTATGAGCCACCTAGAAATTCCAGTTCTGGTTGTCTTGATGGTACATATACAAACATATGCATTGCAACTTTGTAAAATGAAAATATGAGGATAAACTTACCCTGTTTAGGGGGATAACAAAATAAATGGCTTTATTTATACAACTGGATACTACGTAGCAGCTATTTCTACAAATAAATCCCATCAGTATGTGTCAACATGGACCTAGAGACATAGTAATGAGGGATAAAAGCCAAGTACCATAAACATATGTATATACAATGTGAAGCTACTTATTACGTTAGAAAGACCACCAAACAATATTTACTTTTTACTGGGACTGCACACACACACACACACACACACACACATACACAGACACACACAGAACATAAGTACAAAAGTGTGTGTGGGAAGAGAGAAATCTGAGCCAAGAAGCCAAAGTTTATTAACATTAGCTGAATCTCAGAGATGGATAAATTGGTGTGTGTTGCATTACTTTTTGCTTGTTTGAAATGATTCTATGTCCAACAGAAGTGTCTAAATTAAAATGCCATCAGGTGAGAGAGCATCCTCCCGGAGCCAGCTTTTGCTCTTTGCCCTTCCCAGCCCTGCCCTGCCTGGAATTGAAGGCCCAGAGCAGAAGGATAACCCTTTGTATCTCAGTTGGTGAACCTCACTCATCCAGAGAGAAAGAGGGCTCTCTGTACCTGCCGGGCCACACAGAATACCTGGGGCAACAGCAGAGTGCCTGGCAGTCCCAGGTGGGGAGCTGGTGGGGAGGGCGATCAAACCTGAGGTGTGCTCAAAGCCAGGCCTGGAGCCGTGCTGAGCCGAGGGCAGAGGCTTTCATTCTGGGAGCTCCAGGACAGACTGTGTGGGTGGACAGTCCCACCCTGTCTAAACTCGCTTGCAGGGTCAACACCACTGCTGTTTTCCTGTTTTGTTCAATGCTTACAACTAAAGAAATTTAGAGCAAAATGTAGTCTTACCAAATGCAGCACAAAGATGATGAAGATGATGGCCCAAAGGCTACTTTTAGCACTCACTTATAGAGTGTTTGGCTCTCTCATGGATTTTTAAAAAATAAGCAGTTGCTAGTATATAGAATTGGAGACGTTTCTAATACAAAATAGATTCCCAGCTTCTCTTTGGAAATGAGTGGGCACAACTGGGCCTGAATTCTGGAATGCCAACAGCTGGTTGGCTCTGAAGGTTCTCCTTACTTGGGTGCCTGTCTATCAACTGGCCTGCTGGCCCAACAGGAGTTCAAATCCCCCACATTGCAGTTGAGAAAACTGAGGCCCAACGTGGTCAATTGCCTTGATCAGCATCAGAGTTTGTAGAGGAAGTCAGGTTAGCACTTGTCACCCAATTATTCGTTAACTGTTAATTCCTCTTCTCTACAAGGCGAAGACCCATTTCACAATTTTAATGGCATATTTCTGTATAGTCCAGCAGATACAAAGGAAATGATAATCTTTGAAGCTTATAACAAAGACTTACTTCAAATGATAAAATAATATAGATTCATTATAGTATTAATTAATTAATGATGATATTAATTAAAGCAAGAAGGTGCCAAGATTTAGCCAAACTCAAAATAGAAATTCTACATGCAAAATGTAAGTGAATACAACAATATAATTTAAAATGATCTGTCTGAAGGTGAATGGTCACAGGCTGATCCTTACACAAGTATGATTCCTCCACCTTTCCCCAATCTCATTCTGTTTCTTATGAGTCCAGAAATAAGTGCACACCCTGCTCTGGAACCCTTTTCCAGGCCTTCCCACAACATCCAGATTCTGTGATTGAACCTTTAGGTTTTTTGTTTTCAAGATCAGTTTGTTCCTAGTTGAAGCTAGTAGATAATCCTCACTGATTGGCATGAGTTGTATCCATCATACCCAGCAGTATTTAACCACCCAGACTGGGCATTCCTCATCTATGAAAAATGCATTTCTGCTAAAGCCAAGTACACGAAGAGATTAAGTGGATTACAAAATCCTTTAGAAATTGAAACTCTAAATAACCTAAATATAAATCAATAGGGCAATAGTACAATTAACTTGGCATATTGGGAAAAATATGCAAGCAAAATGGAAAACAGGTAGATCTTAAACACTGACATAGATTTATAAGTTGCAAAAGATACATTTATATGTACATATATGTAGTATGAAATCATTCTACATTAAAAAACTAAACATATTGTTTGTTCATATATGTGTATGTAAATGCCTAGAAACTTGGAAAAGAAACATGGAAGTGGAAGAGTGGATACCTCTGGGAAAATCAGGAAGATGAGAGAAGAGTTTTAGCTGCATCTATAATGTCTTAAATTAAATAGAAAAAAACCTGGGATTATAGGAGGCCATAGGTTCTAAAACTGTTTTCTTGGAACACATAAGTAATACTGTGATCGTTAGTTTCCAATCCATTATCAATCACAGAATCTGTAAAACATCTGTTCATCTTTGGAAATGAAACCATATATCATGTTATCATCCAAATTAACATTTAAGTGTAAAAATAACATAAAGCGTCTAAAAAGTTAAATTTCACTTCCACAAATTAAAATAAAATCAGTCAACTCTAGGAGACATAATAGTTTCGAGAAGACTTTATTTTCAATGCTAAGGAGTAAGAATTTCGGAGTGGATTTCAGTGAACCCAGTATCACTTAAACTGCGAATAGAAATCAAATCAGTGACATTACTTAATTTATCCTAAGCCTTCTTTCTTAATTTTTCAGTGGTGAATACCCAAGGCTAAGTTTTGACAAGGAGGAAACTAAACCCCAGAAGGTCAGAGTGAGGGTGAGGTCATAGCTAGGCTGCGGCAGGGCTGGGACTCCCGGCCGGTTTCTCCTCCCAGTCCTCAGTGCAGCCAGCCACCGCTGCCTGCTGTGATTCACCAACCTCACGTCGCGCATCCCTGCATCCGGTGTTCTCAAGTATCACCCCGGCAATTATCTCCTTACCTATGGATGGTTGGATCCATCTATCGATCGGTCTCCTTACTGACCTCTGGAAACCCTTCCTTTCCATCCCTCTCTCCTAACCGCCTGGACAAGCCCCCTGCTCGCTCTTCTTCCAGTGCTGCTCATTCCACCTGTTCCTGGGCAAACCCCCTGGCTCCTCTCTGCGTGCTGCCAGTCGGGACCTGCGTGGAGCCCCAGCTACGCCAGTGGCCAGGCAGCCGCTCCCGGACAGCGCCTCCGCCGGTGGGGTCTGCGTGGCCCGCGGACACCCGGGGTGAGGACCCACGCGCGGCAGTGGGGCGCGCAGCCAGCACTCACCTTGCTCGCCGCAGGCGCGGCCGCCAGGAGCACCAGCAGGAGCGGGAGTAGAAGTGCCGGCGGCCTCCGCAGGGACCCGGGGCGCATAGTGGGCGCCGGCTCTGAGTTCCGGCGTGTCCGGGGACCCACAGGCTCTCAGGTGGCCGCGTCCCCTGCGCGATGCGGGCTTCCCAGCCCCTGGTGTGAAGCTCGCCTGGCCAGCCCTCCCGGACGGGTTTTGAAGGGCTCAGCGGCGCGCTCCGTCCCTCCCCACCCAGGCTTTGGTTGTGGCTCCAAGGGAGGGAAGAAGTGGCTCAGGTCCCGCCCTCGTCCCTCTCCCTCCCAACTCACCAGGCACTGTCCCTTCTGCTGGGCATCGTGCCCAGGAAGCGAGAAAGGGCTGGGCGACTGCGGGGCAGGTGGGCGCCCATCCAGGACTGGGGTTCAGGAAGTGATGCTCCAAAGGTCCTGGGGCCCAGGAGGGATGAGGAGGTGCGGGTCGGAGGTGAGGAATTGGGGGGGGTGTGCGGTGGGGAGGTGGCTGCACAGGGTGGGGGGAGTGGCCACCGGCCCTGCCCAGATTAAGCGGGAGGCGTGCCGGGCGTCTGCGCTCCGGAGGCCCCGCTAGCTCCCAGCTCCCGCGCGCGTGCGTCTGGCTGCCTTTCCTGCTCCAACCCACCTCCAACTTGCAGCCGCCAGACAGACTTGGCCATGAGAGCGCAGTGAAGAGGCTGCTGGGTCGCGGGTGGTTTCGGGCTAGGCGGAGCGGAGGCGTCCCCCCAGGTAAGTCGCCCGCAGCGGGCTGTCGGAGGCCCAGGGGCCAGGGCACCTGCCTGGAAGAGCGGGGCGGTCTAGGCATCCAAGGGTGACGGGGGGTGCGGATGGGTTGGCTGGGAAGCAGTGGCTCTGGGCCCTAGGGTCACCAGAGGAGAGCTCGTGTAGCTCCCAGGCTTGTCTGCCAGGGCTTGAACTGGGCGCTCTGTGTTTTGATTAATTTGGAGGCTCGAGTTACCAGCCTGGCAGTCGGGGCATTCCAAAATGCCAAGAGCAAGAGGCAGCTGAGGGGAAAGAGAAAGCCCATCCTATTCTCCACTGGGTTGAACTGGCTTTTCAGGCTACATCTTATCTGCGGAAACGCAGGGGAAAACAAGACCCGACTCTGGTCCAGGGTGTCTCCCTCCTGAGAGGCCCTTGGTGGAGGAGGCCTTGGATGCAAGTATGTTGCATCTATCTTGTTAGGACTCGTCTTCCAGCAGGGCACTTATTCTTTCTTGTGCCACAAACCAAATTGGCACATTGGTTGGAGAATTTAGAGCTCTTCTCAGAATAATGTTGCTAAGTGCTTAAAATACAATGAAATCAGAATCAGTTTTGCTGGAATGCAGTCATCAAGGTACAGTACCAAAGTTATGATATAATAATAGCGGTGCATCATTATTGTTGCCTTAAATAGCTAGATCTAACAGCAGGTCTACTAAGTAACTGTAATTTTGTAGTGACAACTGCAACTGATATTTTGAGAAAACTGGCCAAACTGAAAGATAACATAAAGATACTAGTGGTTGCAAACTCTCAAGAATTGCCAATTTGTAACTGAAAGGAATGCTGAACTTTTGTGAAAGATCAGTGAAAATTAAGATGTCACTTTTTTCCCCATCCAAATTCACTGACCATCTGAATTCCATTCCCAGGTAAGATTCTTTGCTTTGAAGGAGCGTTGCTGACATCTGCAATGGTTGGTTATCAAACACCAAGTATGAACTCTGGTTGGTCACTGATCGTAGGGAACTGCTTGCTTGCAATTATAATCAATGTCTAATAGGATTTTAGACTTATGTAATCATAGAAATAGGCAAAACCTTGACAGTGAGTGAAGACATCCTCCTGCTATTTATTTATTTACTTATTTATTTTGACTATGTCTGCAAAGAGTCTTCTGTCTTTTTTGCCAGTGATTCACAACTGTGGCTATGCATTAGAATATCCTGAAGCTTGTCCAAAAATTCTGATACCCAGTGGATCCTGAGCCAATTATATCAGACTCTAGAGATCTCAGCTCTCAGTGTTCCTAGAGATACCATGTGCAGCCATGCTTTTACTTACATATTTTAGCTAGCCACATTGAATTAAGGTCACTTGTTAGTAGAATAATGAAAAGGACAGATAGAAAACTCTTTATTAAGATTTAGGAACACTGTGGAAGTTGTGTCTAGACAAATTCATACATGTTGCAGTGTGGTGCATACCAATGATATATTGAGGCAGGGAAGGTGCCTCATTGGTAGGGAAGGTTTTTGTGGAACTGTCTGTCATCCTAGTGGAGTAGAAAAGCAGGTGCCCTTTTGAGGAAGTGACCATGTCCAAGAGATCTGAAAGGCATAGGATAATCTTTTAGAAATCGATATTGCTCCCTGAAAAACAAAAACAAAACCATCTCCATACCAATGTTAATTGTTCCTCTTATTTGCTGAATCCCAGAAGATTTCTCAATTTGAATTTTTGTTGCCTTTCCTTGAAGCCATGTCATTTGATGGAAGAGCACACTTGGCTTTATCAGCAGTGGCATGGAGGCGGCAGTCAACTGCAGGTCATTCCTGCTGCGGCAGCAGAACAGGAAGGAGATGTGATGGAAACAGAGTGAGGAGGCAGCCATGAAGAGCTTGGTCTCTGCAGTAGATTCTGAACCCTTCCCACACTGATGTTAGGTGTGACCCAACGTCCCTAGGCTGGAGTCAGGATAATCATGGTAACACCTCAGGGAGTTGTAGGAATGTAACAATCCATCAGAGGTCCTCTGTCCTGGGTGTTCACATGACAATCACATATTCTATCTGATTCTTCAGTTACAGACATGATGAGAAATGGCGGCATAGGGTAGAGGTCCTCTTGAGCACATTACTAAAGGAGCCTGGTTAGCTCCTCAAGGTTAGTGTGCTTCAAGGCATCTGGAACCTTGCCTTGGCATCATTGGGGCCAGCAGCCTTGGCATCCTAGGGAGCTGTTAGAAATGAGGACTCTCAGGTCCCACCCCAGAACCACTGAATCAGCCTACTTTCACCAAGACCTTGTGATTCATAGGTAGAAGGAACTTTGAGAATTGGCTCCTCTTTAAAGCCATGCTTAATCATCAACCCCATCTCCCACAATCCATGCAACCCCACTTTATTATAATGTTTGGTGTGTTTACCTGTTGTCCTAAGTAAACAAAATTCTTGATTTTTAAAAAAAAAACCTCAAGGTCAATAAAACTGATTTTTTTTCACCATTGGCTCCTTAAAAGTGAAAAAAAAGAAAAGAAAAGAAAAGAAAAGGAAAGGAAAAAAAAGAGGAAAAGAAAGAAGGAAGAGAGGGTGGCAGTTCTTTTTGAAAAAAAGAATACAGACATCTCTATTTTTGATTTTGACATCAGATAAGAATGAATTGGTCATTGTCTTTGACAAGCCCTACATAATCATTTTTGCCCCCCCCCTTTAAAAATCACAATATCCTATTTTTTGCATAGTGTTCAAACTTGTCTGCTTCTCTACGCTTCAGTGTAAGCCATCAGGGCAGGAGCCTTTTTGTTTTTGTTTTTTTTTTTCACTGTGGTTGAATGAATGAGAAAAGTTGAACGACTTGTCAAACTCACCCCCTATTCACACTCAGATCTGTTTTCTTCCAAAATTCACAATCTTCCTATCGCCTCTGTAGCACAGGGATGTGCCTCTGCTTATCATGGGATGCTGCTCCAGGCTGCCTGTAGCTCCTTCTTTAATCTTTTCTGACTTCATCTCCCTATTAATCATCCTTGTCCTTTTAAGAACTTTCTCTTTTCATCACCTCTGAAACAATTGGACTTTTTGGTGCTCTGTGTAATCTCAGAGTCATGAACGACTCATGTCAGCTCTTGCCCTCTGGGCTCCTTTGCTGCTTTTTCTAAGCTCACAGCTCTGGTCCTGTGTGTGCATTTCTCATCTGTGGATTTTGGGAGTCCTCTAGCCAGTTGCTACAGCTGCAGTTTATCTGAAATCCATCTTCTGTGTGTGTTATTGTCAGAGCTGTCATTTTAAATTGCACAGGGTTTCAGGAAGGAGAGGTTCCTTTTGGGGCAGTAACAAGCACTCCTCCAAATCCAGACTGGTTTTTCCTCTATTCACACTACCTGTTCATTGCAAGGCATAGGGTGGGGTGGGGTGAGGTGGGGCCTCTGCTTACAGCCACTCAGGAACCTCCTGGAAATTTCAAAATCTCAGTCATGATCAGCATGACTCTAAGCATCTTCTATGATTGCCTCAGAAGGGGAAGAGAATGTGCCAAATCGAGAACTGTCTTGAAAGTGTCCCTGGATAGGCTGTATACTACTTCCACTCACACTTCATTGGCCAAACAGTCACGTGACCATACTTAATTCTGGAGCTGGGAAAGGAAACCTGTCATGTGCCAGAACTGGGCAGTGAATGTTAGTGACACCTATCTCACACATCGCCTCACATGCTCGGACTTCACCTTCACAGATAGCTGCACACTTCTTAGGATAGAACAGAGTAGTCCTAAGTCAACTCTTTCGCTTTTTACCTCCCGAGTTGCCCAAGCCCCTCATGTTTCTCAAGTTCATTGCACACACCCCCAGACTCATCATGTCTTTGTACTTGCTGCTCCCATTGCCATCTATCACTTCCACATGTCTGACTGGAGCACCTCCCCCTGTTTAAGATCTAGATCAAAGATCATAGGGCAGGTACTAGGGAATGAAATTGACTGACTTATGTTATGCTATTGTGTGCATCTACAAATACTTAACTACATAGGTCATTATTATGTATAATTATAATACGCTAATATGCTTAGAACAAAATTTTTTAAATTATAAAAAATAAAATTCCATAAAAAAGCAAAGAAAAAAAAGAACAAAGATCATGGTCCTGTGAAGACCCTTATGCAGACCTTTATTAAATAGCACAGAGAAGAGGGTAAAGTAATTTGCTTCTCTGGATTACACAGCTTTTGAGGGCAAGTGCAGAGGCTGTTTTTAAAACTATATTTTTAAAATACACAAATACATACATACGCATACATACTGGATCACTGCAGATAAATCAAATTCATTTTTTTATTCTCACAGTGTTTAGAATGAGAGTTGAAACAAAGTGAGAAGTTAATAGGTATTTCTTGAATTAATGAACATAGGTAGATGTTTATGTGGAATTAAATGTTTGAAAGTGGTATCGAAATAATTTTTTCATTAATTCCAAACTAATTTACAGAGAATCACTTCAAATTTTACACAGTATTATATTGTTAATGATTTTAATTCAGAAATCTTTTCCTTAAAGTTTGTTTTGTTTTGTCTTTTTTTTTTTTTTTTTTTTTTTTTGGCACTGGGATTGAACCCAGACATGCTTAACCACTGAGCCACACCCTCAACTCTTTTAAAATTATTTTTAAATTTTACAGTTTTTATATTTTATTTACAGATAGGGTCTTCCTGAGTTTCTTAGGGCCTTGCTGAGTGGCTGAGGCTGTCTTCAAATTTGTGATCTTCCTGCCTCATTCTCCTGAGCCACTGGAGATTACTGTATCCGGCTCTTACAGTTTTTATATATATTAACTAGACTTTAAATTTAGTTTTACACTTATGCATGTGCTTTCTTTTGCTGTTAAAAACTTAATGTAGATTTCTTTCTACAAGATTTCTTTTCTTAAATGTCTGAAGTTAAACAAACCAACCAACACACACCTGATTTCCAAGATTCAGGAAGAGAAGTAACCTCATTTTAATTCTGGAATCCTTTATTTTGTTTTTTTAACAACTTTGTTTATTTTACATGGTGCTGAGGATCAAACCTAGTGCCTCACACATGCTAGACAAGCACTCTACCACTGAGCTACAACCGCAGCCCCTGGGATCCCTGGTTTCTGTGACCTTTTTCACTGTCAACTCTTTCACTGAGCTGTCCACACAATGTCTCATGCACAGAACCACCTTTAGGCTTTGCTCAGTGACTCACCGACACCTAAGTCCACACTGTAGACTCTCTTTCTCATGTGTTTTTGTGTGCTTTTATGGTCCGGGGTAAACCATGGGATGGCATAGCTCTGAAGCCTTGGTTGGGGGGATGCTCTTGAATCATTTATTAGGTCCCAGACTGGTGGACTGGAAGTCCAGTTCCAGGTCTTGTCTTTTATGGACAGTTCTGCTGCGATGGTGATTTTTGATCTGGAGGAATCAACGCCTACCAGAAGCAAGGGAGACTAAGAAGCTGCAGAAGCCCCCAAGGCAGCCACAAGAAAAATGTGGCAAAGCTCTTCTTAGGAAAGACCCGAGACTCACAGGAGCACCGTTTCCCCTCCCAACAGGGCCCAGCTGTCCTATATTAGAACCAGTCTTTCTACCCCACCTCAATACTTCTTCTTGACCTTAAAGTTCCTTGGGATGCTTTTATGAAATCTCTTTCTCTTTTTGCTTAAACCATTAAAATGCTGAAACATTTGACTTCCCCAAATCCCACGTAGAATGGTACCTTTAAGACCTCCAACTGTCCCATAGGAGTTTCTAGACTTGAAATTCCAAATGAATAAGCCTCCACCTGGGAACTCACAGAGATCAGGGTGTCTTTGCACCAGTGCGCCATTTCACTCGTGGCTGACTCTGCCTCTGCGGTATTAGAGGCTAAGGCTGTCACTCCCTGGGCTGGTTCACCCATGAATTCTAAAATTCACTCATGAATTCTTCTAAGTTATGAAGCCATCCTGTGAGTGGTTAAGAAGGAAGGCTTTGGTAATGTCACTTACTGTGTGACTCATTTGTGGAAAAAGGAAATCAGATGACCCCACAGAGACGCTGTGAAGTTTGCAGGTCTGCACAAAGCCTTAGCGTGGAGTTTACCATCTAGGTAGCCCCCTGTAAATTTTGTTGTCATTACTTGTAGTGGGGATGATGATGAGGATGAGAACGAGGAGGAGGAGGAGGAGGAGGAGGAGGAGGAGGAGGAATGCAGAAAGGGATGCAGAAAGGGAAGAGGAAAAGGAGGAGGAGGAGCAGTAGAGGGAGGAAGAAGAAGAGGAGGAAGACAGATGAGCGAAAGAGGGATCAGAAAAGAAGGAAGAAGAGCAGGTGGGGAGGGGGGAGGAAAAGGGGAGGAAGCCACTGTCACTGACTGATGAAACCAAGTACCAATTTTTTTTTCTACTGTACTCAGTGAATTTAGATGAATTGTGTGATTCTACCTGGAACTGTCCTTCTGTGTGCTTTCTTCCTCCACACTCACTCCATACTGAGAGGAAGATTCATTCTTCTCAGTAGTTTTTCTCTCCTGATGTCTAAAAGATACTTTGAGGGCTGGGGATATAGCTCAGTTGGTAGAGTGCTTGCCTTACAAGCACAAGGTCCTGGGTTCAATCCCCAGCACCGCTAAATAAATAAATAAATAAATAAATAAATAAATAAATAAATAATACTTTGAGACAGGCAGATGGCACCTGCAGAGTCAGCTATGAGGAAAGCCAAGGCGGAGGACCCCGTAAGCCCAGGGTTTGAGGCCAGCCTGGCAGCACAGCCAGACCCATCTCCAGCAAACCTACCGACTCAAAGGTACTTCATGAGGTACTGTCATAGCTTATTCCTCTCTTTATTTCCCCAGATTTCCTTCCTTTCTAAATCACATCTGCTGCCTTCCATGACCCACCCAGGTTTGCCCGGTCCTCCTGCACCCTTCTCCAGTGGGTGGGTGGGAGGAGCAAAGGCGAGAGGCCATCCAGGCAAAAGCAGCCTGGTGTCACAGCGGGCAGGGCAGCCATCTGGAGTTACTGCCAGAGTGCATCCTAAAGGCAATGCTTGGGTGTCTGCCAGTCCAGACACCCAGTCCAATCACAGACCAAGGGAAACCTGGGAGATTAGTCTTTTTAATAAGAGATTTGAGAATGTCATTCTTGACTGGGAGGTAAAAGACTTGTCTGGGTTTGCAAATCAGTTGTGTATTTTTGAAACATGTGTCCCCTTCATGTGAATCCCGCGTGTGACATTATTATGGTTGCTGTCAGATGTTCTGTTGATAAAGGGAGGAGACCTTAAGGAGAGAGCAGTAATAGAACCTTCTTTGCCAGAAGGGTAGGTTAGCTGTGCTACGGGGACAAACTCCAGGACTCACTCCATCCAGTGTCAACTGAGGATTCTGCAGTCCCCTGACAATTCAGTGGAATCTGGAGGGAAAGAGAGCTGGGGTGGGCTTGGTCCCCGTCCAGCAGGGTTCTGTTCAAGTTGGAACTCAGAGTAGTGTTCAAGAATTCGGTTGAGTAGTTGTCAAGTTTTCCCTGTAGCTTCTCAGGGAACGTGAAGCTCCAGCCACACGCCGTGGTCCCTGGACCACACAGACTCTTGACTTGTAATAAAACGCTGGTGCTCTGTGATGAGATGAACTGTTTTTCTGCTAAAGAGCTTAAACCAAACTAATTTCTTTGAAAGTCTGCAGGTAGAATCAACCCAAATGAGATGTTAGAAAGAGCAAAACATGGATGGAACTGGAGAGCATTATGTAAAAAGCTAGGCACAGAAAGACAAGCACCACATGGTCTTACTTGTATATGAAATCTAAGAAAGTGGATCTCATGGAGTGGAGAGTAGGGTGGTTATTACCAGAGGCTGGGAGACATGGGGCAGAGGGAAAGGGAGAGGTTTATCAATGGGTACTAAGTTATAGCTAGGAGTAAGCTGTGCTACTGCGGTGGGGGGACTATAGATAGTATGTACTCTTTATTTCAAAAAGTCCCAAGAACATATTTCAAGGGCTTTCCCACATAGAAATGATAACTGTTTCAGGGGATAGGTATGTTTACCTGATTTAAACTGTGAAGAGTGTATACCTGTATCAAAATATTACATAGTACCTCATTAGTAGGAGTTTTATGTTTTTATGTATCATAAATACATAAAATAAATTTAAAATGATTTTAAAAATGAACAAATAAATTAAATTATTAAAATACATTTAAAATGATTTTTTTAAAGAAAAGAAAGCAAAACCAAGTTGCCAGCTTATATACTGGGAAAAGGTCAACTTAACTCTTACCAGGGAAAGTGCAGAAACTGAAGGGAAATGCCCAGGGGAGACAGGGGACAAAAGTATGTCTTGCTTTTCCGGGAAGCTGTTTCCTAACCTCTGAGGCCCTTGCTTATTTCATTGTAAGACCTGAATCTTAAAGAATTCTAATTTGGAAAGAGAAAGATGTAAAAAATAGGTGTTCAGACCATCAGAAAAATGTATTCCTGGGAAGAGTCTTCAGATAACTCAGTGTCAAAGGGTCAAAAGGCAAGAACATGTTGTGACTGAGTTAATAGGTTATTTTACTGAAAGAAAAAAATCATTAAACAGAATTCAAAGACTTCATGTTGCTTGAGGAGAGAAGAGACACTAAGCTTTTGTTAGCTTTGGGGGACTGGAAAGGTCCAATCCTCAGTTTCCTGTTCACCCTGCCCCACCCCCATGCCTCCACCCCCCCACCCCACCTTGGCCATCCCCCCCCCTCCATTGATGAGCCCCAGAAGGGTGTGTTTCTTCTCAGGATCCTGTTGCCAGAAAACAAATTTTCCTGGTAGAGATACTGATTTGGAAGGTCTCAGTTCTTATTCCCCAAACTAGCATTTGGGACAGACTCTAGCACTGGGCAGAGACTCATGAGGAGTCCCAGGGGACTTGGAGTCCAGGATTTCATAAAGGATTAAAGGGGAAAAAATAATCCCAGGGAGTTGGAAGAAGATAGCAAGATGATATTCGCTGAACATACATTCTAGAACTTACTACCATCTGTCCTCTGTGGGAAAGAGCCTGTGGACCTACCCGGGTCAGTGAACAGGTGATGTGGTCAAAGGCCCAGGTGCTGATGATTGGCTTCCCTCTCAGAGGGGAGAAGCAAGCTTCCTGCTGGGTAGTGCCTCCTTGGACTTGGGTGAGGGCTGGTGTCTTCTGTCCACCTGGGCCTCCCAGGTCGGCTGCCCTAAGGACAGCGACTGGACTCGATGACTTTACATAGCTCCCAGCAATCTTTCATCCTCTCCTGAAATCACCCTTCTCTTTTTGCATTTTCCTCTCTGAAAACAGCATTTTATGTTTACTCAAGAGAATCTGTTTCCTCTCATTTCAGGATTGCAGTTCGCCTTGGCCTGCCCCAGCCCTCTGATGTTAGCCTCTACCTCTGACCATTTCTTGATGCATCCCCCCTCCCTTCTCTGCCTCTCTTTTTAGTCTCTATTTGTACCTCCTTCCCCAGCCCAGAGTCAGGGATGTCTGTCACTAAGCCACACTTTGCATGGAGTCTCCTTTGGTCCAGTGGTTTATCTCCATCCTTTCTGTGTGGCTGGGGAGACAGGACCAGGTGGTGGAAAGCCTGGCTCTGAGGCAGCCATAGACAATGGTCCCTTTTTAACTGTTGGCAAAATAAAGCATGCCCTTTGAAAGGCACAGAACCTCCCCAGAAGTTTCCTATGTAGGCAGTCTCCTAAAGCTGTTGTTTGCATGCTTTAGTGGCATAACACTTGGGTTATTTTTTGTAATAGTGATAAACTTGAACAGAAACATTCTGTCCCCTCTAATCCCACATAACAAAAGGCATTCATTTGTGGGAATGTAGGTTAGAGGGATGCTGCTCTGAGCGATGGGGCATTTTTGTTCGGTGCAGGCAAAACCTTGGTGGATGCAAACATTTTTAGGCTGTAACACAGGTGGTTGCAACAAAGAAGCTGCTCGTAGATGGCGGTGGCTAGCATGCCTGATCGCATCCTGTGAATTGCAGAGCACAGGGCATGGGGCTGTTCCCAGTGTCGGGCTGACAGCGACGGGGCTCTGCTCAGCTGTGACCTAGTAGCTGCACTGTAGGCAGGAAAACGGTCAACAGTTCTCTGTGACTGCTTTGTAGTTTGTTTCGGGGCTAGACTTGCACGGGATAAGCACATGGTCATGGTCATCTAGGGCCTGTTCCAGTTGAAACAGTGAACAGTACAGGTTTTTCCTGTTGGCAGCTCATTTAAAACAGAGATCTTCAAACTGACGTACATGGATCCTTGGGAAGCAAAGAGATTCTCAAGAGTTATATAATTAATTTTATGGAAAATTAATGAAAAGAGCCTGTTTTCAGATGCTCAGCCGCTGTGTGCATTCTTCCATAGCATTGCTCTGCTTTTGGTCAAGGTTCTCAAAATGTTCCTGCTCCTACTTTTCAAAAGAAGGGCACTTTCCTCTACCCGTCCACCCAGATACTGCCACTCTGCTTTGTCCCAGAACTGAAGAACTGTCTGTGGGGACAAAGGAAGGCCATCCAAACAGGAAGTGCTCCACCTACTGGCTCCATCAGCCCCTGGTCACTGTTTCCAACTTCAACTTTCATCACTCTGGAAGGTTTACAGCTGGTAGTTAATTCAAAAATAATTCTTGGTAATGAAACATGACCCTCGTCTTGATATGTGTCTTAGTTCGGACTGCTATAACACATTGCCTTAGGCTGAGTCATTGATGAACAACGGAAATTGTTCAAGTTCTGGAGGCTGAGAAGTCCAAAATCAAGACCTGGCAGATTTGGTGTCTGGTGAGGTCTTCCTTATCAGAAGCAAGAAGAAAAGAAGCTCCCCCAGACTTTTCTAGGGCACAAAGACCCTGCATGAGGGCTCCACCCTCATGACCTTATCACCTCCCAGGGCCCAGGTCTTAATATGAACACACTGAGGATTAGGTTTCAATACACGAATTCAGGGTGGGAGTGGGGCAGATGAGACTTTCGACTCAGAACAACTCAGTATACAACTCAGAACAACTCAAAGAAAAGAGTGACATTTTAATAACAAATTCTTTCTATTTAAAACTTAAGTTGAAAAGATTACCCAGAACCTACAGTTTTGGAAATAAAGAAGGAAATAGAATAGCTGCTGAAACTGCATCATTCCAGTAGGAAGTACTGGGTCAAGAGCTAACGGAACTAATTGAGACAAAAAAGAACCTGAATTTCCAATAAAATTCTTTTGATATTTAATAATTGCTTATCAATATTTAAATTGATTTGTTTTTGATGAATTATATATTGCTAAAAATTATATTGAAAAACCAATTTCAGTAGAAAACAATTTTAAACTTAGAGACTTATGATCATAGGAAATTAAAAATATTTCTTTTATAAGCTTATTTTGTGGCAGAGGAGTATGATAGAGTAATGAACATAAGATTTTCAAGTATAAAATATGCTGCATTAAAATATGTGTGGGGGAGTGGCATGGAAGTGTAAATTCAAAATTCAAAAATAAGTCACACGAAATTCCTGTTGAAGAATTTGTGTGCAACTTTTTAATCTGATAGGGGTGAAAATCAGATTGCGGTGGCACTAAGATCCATTGGCTAAATCAAAATAATGCTGGAACAGTATTATTTTAAAGGTCACCATTAATGATACTTCAGAAATCATTTGCTTTGCAACTATTTAAAGAGAAGACGGAAGCTTTTAAATGTTAACTTAAGAAGAAAAAGTGGGGAGAGGTGCATAGTTTCAAAATTCTTATGGGAGGAGAAGAGGAAAGGAAATCTGAAGGCCGCCATGCCAGAGTGTCACTGGGGAGAAGAAAAAGCCCTGGTCCTGCAGTGACTTAGTGGCTCTGTGACTTTGTATGAAGTATGTAAATTGATCCCCTCTGTTTTTCCTGCACAATGGAGATGATACTTTTCCTAAATAGTGTTAAGAGGTAACTGACTTGATGTGGGCAATGCCCTACAAATCAGAAAGTGTCAGTTTCAGTTCACTTCCCCACGGACAGTATGATTCCTCTCTCCACTACCTCAAGTGTACTCAGAGTTAGCCTTCTTCATAGCCTTTAATAGCTGCCCCATCAAATATACTTGTCTCCCGTTCCTAAGGTCCTGAGTGTCTTCCACAAGTTAATTCATCCAGCAAATATACAATGAGCACTCAGTACGTATTGCAGGTCCCAAGGGCACTGGAGATAAGTCTGGGGATTATAAAAACAGCAGAACCCCTCATCTTAGGGTTTGCATGCTAACTAAGTTCTTGGTGCTGAGAATGCACAGGCTGCTTTCAGCATCCATTGTCCTTTCACTGTCTCTGGAGACTCACTGGGACTCTGCAGATTGACCCTTGTGTGCATCCAATTAAAATATATTGAGAAACTCCCAGGGTTAGACGGTAATCAGTTGTTCCTCCCTGGAAGATGACTAGGGCAACCCTTTGTCACCATATGTGTGGATATGTGTAGAGATTAATTGGACCATATATCTAATTTTGGATTAAATCATGAGTATCTTTGGCTTTCTTTAATTTTAGACTGTTTCCAATTTGTTGAATTTATTGAATACAATTATTGAATGACTCAAACCAATTTGCGTTTTCCTTCTAACACAATAGTTTTATTGAGACTTGCTTCTAGAATGTGACTTTTGAAAAAAGGCACTTAAAATTGTGAATTTAGGAATGGAAAAGATCTAGGTATTCAGAGTGATTCTGTTTCTATTTGGTTTTGAAACTGCATCATGGAATGTGGTTCTACCACTTACTCAGAAAACTAGTGTTCCATAAATACAGCATTGAATTAATTTACCCAGCATTATCCGGAAATTTAAAAATAGCCTGCAACATTCAACACTCCTGATTTCCTCTCTCTACCAGTTCCAATAAGGACAGGTCATTACAGAAGCCAAAGATTTTTAAATATGAGCCATCTCAATTCTTGGGGCCAAAGAGATCTTAGATCAAAGTATGGGATTACTCAGCCATAAAGAAGAATAAAATTATGGCATTTGTAGGTAAATGGATGATGTTGGAGACTGTTATGCTAAGTGAGATCAGCCAATCCCAAAAATCCAAAGGCCGAATGGTCTCTCTGATAAGTGAATGATGATGCATAATGTGGGGGAAGGGTGGCAAGAATGGAGGAAGGATAGATAGCATAGAGGGAAGGGATGGGTGGGGTCCGGGTGGCGGGGGTAAGAATAATAACAGAATGTGTGACAGACATCATTGCCCTGTGTACATGCATGAACGCATAGATGGTGTGACTCTTTGTGTACAACCAGTGAAACAATAGCTGTACTCCATTTGTGTTCAATGAATCAATAAGTAAATTAAAAAAAAAGACTTACTTCCAATATTTTCATTTCAGATTAAAAAAAAAAAGTATGGGATTCTTTGAGTCAAGTTTGAAAATATTTTTTCTCTCTTTTTTTATCAAGATAGAGTTCACAAGATAAAATTCACCATTTTAGCTCTTTTGAAGTTTATAATCCGACAGTTTTTATTACGTCCTTGTTCTGTGTAACCATAACCACTTTCTAAATTTTAGAACAGTTTCATTATCCCCAAAAGAAATCCTACACTTTCCAGTCCCCCGCCCCCGCATTCCTCCTGACAACCACTAATGTATATTCTGTTTCTCTGGACTGGCCTATTGTAGATATTTTATATACATGGAATCATACAATATTGGCCTTTTTTCACTTAGCATAATATTTTTGAGGTTCATCCACATTGTATCCCATCTTAATATTTCACTTATTTTCATGACTGAATAATATTCCATTGTATTAAGAGGTCACATTTTGCTTTTCCACTCATAAGTTGATGGATATTGGGTTGTTTCCACATTTTGACTGTTAGGTATATTCATATAAAAGTTAGGTATGAACATGTGTTTTCATTTCTCTTGAGTATATACCCAGGAACAGAATTGCTGAATCATTTGGTAACTCTGTGTTTAACTTTTTGAGGAAATGTTTCCCATAGAAAGGTTGTATCATTTTACATAAAAATATTCTTACTTGCATTTGCCATATGTGTAAAAAAATATATAATTTTCTACTAGAAGTTTCCTTTCCTAATTTCAAAGAGTAAAAAAAAGCACTTGGGATTTTCTAGATCAAATAGAAGAAAATTCTACTTAGCCAAATGAAGCAGTTATTTTATACAAATATGTATCATCATTCCACTTATCAAAAATATACTTGTGACATATAAAGGATTTGAGAATATTCGTAGTTGTAAGAATAAAAATCGATATTAATTCAATTTACCCATCACTAAGGAAAGACGGTTATGTCAAAAATCTTTGGAGTTTCCCCTTTAGAAAATACCTCACTACTACGAATAATGCGAGTAATTACTTTCAACGTTAGAATACATACTGTGCTTTAAGAAACATATTTACATTTAACACATGCAGGTTTTAGCCCAGGACACAGGACCTCACCTTCCAGTGAGTCTTCCAGAAGAAAAGGGAAGATTGGCAGAAGTTTTTCATCCCCAGGCTGACCTGCAAAGCCCCTGTGCACATGGTATTACTGAGGTGCTCTTTCAGATGGACCAAGCCCTTGGTCACAGATCCCTGGTGAGTGTCCTCTGTGTGATCACCTGCTTTTTATGAAATGATTTTCCCTAAGTGTTAGTTTTATAGGTGTAGATTATCTAAATGCTTCAGCATCAAAAGGCCAAATGGTTCCAGAAAGCTGGGGGTGATGCCCGCTGCGTCAGCCTGACTCATTCTTGTTATTGAAGACAACTCTCTCTATCTTCCCTGAAATGCACTACAGATCACCCAGTGGGACGCTGCACAACTACAAGTTCTGGGTTCCCTCTCTTGCGCACTGGGTTTGAATAGTCAAAACCTTATAGGCCCAGAGCAGCGAGTTCCCTGAAACTGTAGAGTCAGGACAAAGCAGCTCTCTAGTGCAGCAGGTAGGCTCACAGCCCCCAGAGACATCCACATCCTAACCTCTGGAGCCTGTGACCATGTTATGTTTCATGGAAAAGGGGACTTAAAGTTGCAGATGGAATTAAGTGCAACTGTCGGCAGACCTTGCCATGGGAGAGATGATCTTAGATCTTCGGGGTGTGTCCAGTATGATCACAGGGTGCTTAGAAGTCAAAGAGGGAGGCAGGAGATCAGCATCAGAGGAGATGTAACTATAGAAGCTGAGGCCAGAGAAATGCAGCAAGAGAAACACTCAGCCTGATTTGAAGGGACCGTGAGCCAGGGAATGTGAGTGGCCCCTAAAACCTGGGAAAACAGGATCATATTCTCCCCTGAGCTCAGGAATGCAGCCCCAAAACACCTTGATTTTCACCACTGAGACTCATGTTGGGCTTCTGATGCCCCGAAGTGCAAGATGATAGGTCTGCATTGTTCAAACCTCAGAACTTGTGGTGATGTGTTGCCGCAGCCGTAGGAAGTCCATGTGCGATTGTTAAATATGAGTGGAGGAGGTGTTGAGGATTAAGACTTAACAGAAAGAGGAAGAGTTTTGAAGGTGATGAACATGTTTATGGGAAATGAAGGAAATGAAGGGTGGTGGGAAGGAGCCTGTTTATTTCAGAAATGTAGTCATGGCTTATGTGGAGTGGATAGGAAGGAAACTGCGAAGGAATCTTAATTGTGGATGGTTGTTAAAAGAAAAAAAGGATCTTGTTTTTTAATATCTACTTCAGGGGAAAAGAGAAACAGAGTATAGGGTGAAGGGACAGTCATAGGGTTCAGACCTGACATGCAGGGACCCCTTGGGGGCCACTTTGCCTGTAGGCTCTGGTGCATGTTACCCAACATTTCTGAGGTGGACCTTCTGTGAAAGGTGTCCACGTTTTTAATGTGATTTCGTGGCAGCCAGAACTGCCGTAAGATGCAGCATATGCTCTTTCCAAATGTCCCAAGTGATAAGAACTCATTTAACAAGTGGTGGGTGCAACTGCAAGGTCAACTGATATTAAAGCTTATTCCCTGGGTTTAACACCTCCTTTATATTTTTCTCTAATTTACTTATTTACTACATTGAAATGTCAACTGGACTTTATTGGAATTGCCATGAATTCCAGTAGAATGGCTAGGAGCGGGGGACTTCAGGGTGAAAGTCTGAAAACATAGGTTAGACCTGCCCCCAGTTGCCCATGTCCTCCTCGGGGTCACACCCAGGCACAGGGCTTTGTGAACCTCAGAAGTGTTTCTCATGGGTCTGCACAAGAAGAAGGACTAGAGGGTGTCATCGAGCATGTGGCTCCAGAGAGGAAAAGGCTTTACAGAACCAAGAACAGGCCTGACCTGGTTCTCCTACCACCCACAGGGTGGGCATGACCGGAAGCCCCAAGGGCCTCACAGCTGTTTTAAGGATCAAGGAGATGATGCACACTGAAGGTCTTCAGCAAGCATTAGGGAGGCTTGGTGGCCTTTTGTTTCAGCATCTCTCCTGTGTTTCAATTTATTTGTGCTAATAACGCTCCCGCAGCTGGGTTTCTGGACCAGGTGGTTCTTTCCTGCCTCTTCTCTGTCATTCCCCTGTCCTCCAAACTGCCCTCCCCATCCTTGTAGCAGGCTCCAGCTAATGACCTCCAGGATGCCCTCCTCTCTGCTGTGTCCCAAACTCAGCTGGCTCCTTCCTGCACTCCTCGAGTGCTCCTCAGAGTCATCTCCCTCCACTGATCGGTCCCCCCAAGTCTCACCCTGAAGTGTCCCCTGCTCCAGAGCACAATGAGGACCACACTACCTTCCATACCAATTCCTTGTCTAACTGAAAAGAGGAGCAAGCAGTCGTCTTGACATCCAGAGAGAGCAGAACATCTCTTGGGTCACCAGTGACAAAGAAGCTGGTGGTCCTGGCCTGTTAGAAATAAAAAATTTTTTGGAATTAATACCTTTGCTCTTCATCTTTTTAGTTCGTTTTGCGGGAAAGTGAACAGTTTAAATTAATCTGCATTTTTGTTCTTCTGCAGGTCCCTGATACTCATTCTCTTTTCTGTACAACATGTATATGGGGTAAGTACATGAATTCATCCTGTTGCATGTGGGGAATCCACTTTATTGAATGTGGTTTTGTCATATTTTTGAACAAGTCACTCTCTGGGGCTTGCTTTTCTTATCTGGGAAATGGAGGTTGGACTAGAGGAACTCTAAGGTTTCTTTAATATTTTGTGAAAACTGCTTTCAGAATTGCCTGGGGATTGGAGATGACTTTATTTTATAATAAACATAACCTTTTCTTAAAAAAAATTTTTTTTGAGACAGACAAGAGGCAGCTGGGCCATTTCAAGATTAAATCAGAAAATAAAAGGTTAAATTTGAACATTTTAGCTCTGCAGAAAGATAAGCCTAGAACATTCTGTAATAAGCCCTCTTACTTCTGCCTCCTCACTAAAGAATCTAAGTTATTAAACGCAGTCTCAGACATTTCTGGGAAATCCAGTTTATGAGCTGCCTGTAACTCAGGTTGATCTTGAAACAACCAAACTGGCTTGGGTCCACCCAATCCACTTTCAGATTATCTTTGGTCTTTCCAAAGCAAAGAGAAGCAGACATTTACCTTGTACTCTCCTTTTTCTACCAGTTGGGAGCAGACAGCTCCTGGGTCAAGGAACAAGGCACCCTTGATTCTTGGCTCTGCCATAGATTCATTCCTTAACTTACCTAAGGCTCAGTTTTCTCCATGTTAAGTGGTGATGGAAGGTTGGTTCATGTGCATTTGAGAACAGGGATTGACTGCTGTTGATCTTACCTGATTTTTCTAAGTTTGTTTTTCTATTATATTTGTTTTCTACTATAAAAATCTACAAAGTCTTAAATTTCACTTCATTTGATCCTTATATTCCTTGCCAATGATTGTAATTACTGAACCCAGGATTGTTCTATCCTGGACCCTCCCACTGGCTTGGGGTCACACCAGGGGTGGATGTGATAGTTAGATTCTAAAGGTAGAGGTTCAAACTGACGGAAGGCAATTTGGCATTGCCCATCAGGATCATAAGTGCACACACCTATTGACACAAGCATGTATCTTTTTGGAGTTTATCATACATGTTTATTCTGATATGTGCAAACATGAGTGCACAAGAGGAGCAATTGCAGCGTGGTGTCCAGTGACTGCAGAAGGCAGCTGCCTCAGTGTTCCTTGGTAGAGAGCGGTTGAACAAGTCAGGATCGTTCGTGATGGATAGCTATACAGATTGCGTCAGAATGATTATGAAGACATTTGATTATGTGAAAATGGCAAAGTACTGAGCGGTCTACCGTTTGGGTAATAATGAAGCAGGTCAAAAATCACTGAAAGTGTGTTTGTGTGTGTGCATTTGTTCATGTGTGCGCGTATGTGTGTGAGATCATGGTGTGAATATGCTTATTAATACCCAGACACCAATTTTTTTTTGGTTCAAATTTCCTTTATTGTCTCAAAGTTGTCTTTTTGTAGTTGATTTGGTCACTATCCAAACAAGAAGTACACATTTTGTTATTATGTCTCTTAAATCATTCTATTTTTCCCACATTTTTAATTGGTGCATTATAGTTGTATTTAATGGTGGAATTTGTTACATATCCATATGTGCACACAATATAACTATATAATTTTGCCTCTCTCCCTGCCTCTCCCCCTCTGGTCCCTTTCCTCTACTGATCTCCCTTTGATTTTCAAAGGATCCCCACCCCACCCCCCACCTTTCTTTTCCTTTTTCCTCTCTAGCTTACACATATGAGAGAAAAAAAGATGACCCTTGACCTTCTGAGTTTGACTTATTTTGCTTAACTTGATGGTCTCTAGTTCTATCCATTTTCTTGCAAACGCCATAATTTATTTTTCTTTATGGCTAAATGAATTCCATTGTGTGTGTGTATATATATATATATGTATATGTATATATATATCATATTTTCGGTATCCATTCACCTGTTGATGGATACCTAGGCTGGTTCCATAGTTTGGCTAATGTGAATTGTGCTGCTATAAACACAGGTATGCATGTATCACTATGGTATGATGACTTTAATTCCTAAGAATAGATACTGAGAAGTGGTGCAGCTAGGTTGCATGGTAGGTTCATGCCTCATCTTTTGAGGAAGCTTCCTACTGATTCCCATGGTGGTTTACTAATTTACAATCCCACCAACAGTGTAAAAGTATTCCTTTTTATCCTCATCTTCTCCAGCATTTATTATTGTTTGTATTCTTGGCAGGTGCTGTTTTGACTGGTGTGAAATGAAATCTCAGTGTGGTTTTGATTTGCATTTCTCTAATTGCTAATGATGTTGCACATTTTTTCAGATATTTGTTGACTTTTTGTATTTCTTCTTTTGAGAAGTATCTGCTTAATTCATTTGCTGTTTATTCATTGGGTTATTTGCTTTTTTGGTGTTAAGTTTTTGAGTTCTTTATTCTGGATATTAACCCTCTGTCAGAAGAATAGCTAGCAAAGATTTTCTCCCATTCTGCAAGTTCTCTCTTCACATTTTAATTGTTTCCTGTTTTGTGCAGGTTCTTTTTAATTTTATGTCATCCTATTTATTAACAATTGGCATAACTTCCTGAGCTTTAGGGGTCTTGTTGAGAAAGTCATTGCCTGTGTCTATATGCTGAAGTGCTGACCCTACATTTTCCTCTAGGAGTTGCTTAGGTTCTGGTCTAATTCCTGGGTCTTTGGTCCATTTTTTTTTTTTTTGGTACTGGGGATTGAACCCAGGGCACTCTACCACTGAGCCACATCCCCAGCCCTATTTTGTATTTTATTTAGAGACAGGGTCTCACTGAGTTGCTTAGGGCCTTGCTAAGTTGCTGAGGCTGGCTTTGAACTCGCGATCCTCCTACCTCAGCCTTCCAAGTGCTGGGATTACAGGCGTGCACCACCGCGCCCTGCTCTTTGGTCTATTTTGAGTTGATTCTCGTGCAGGGTGAGAGATAAGGGTCTAGTTTTATTTTGCTACACGTGAATAACCAGTTTTCCCAGCATCATTTGTTAAATAGACTGTCTTTTCTCTAATGTATGTCTTGGCATCTTTGTCAAGGATCAGATGATGGCATCTATGTGGATTTGTCTCTGTGTGTTCTATTCTGTACCACTGGTCTAGGCGT
Source organism: Glaucomys volans (assembly GCA_020662805.1). Lineage (NCBI taxonomy): Eukaryota > Metazoa > Chordata > Mammalia > Rodentia > Sciuridae > Glaucomys > Glaucomys volans. The sequence continues at coordinate 230,353 of JAJEJO010001731.1, forward strand.
CTGCTTTTCTTGCTAGCACCATCCAGTTTTTGTTACCACAGCTTTGTAGTAGAATTTAAAGTCAAGTTTTGAGATGCTTCCAGCATTGTGTGTGTGTGTGTGTGTGTGTTTGTGTATTTTAACTTAGAATTGTTTTGGTTATTCTGGGTCTTCTATTATTCCAAATGAATTTTAGAACTGTGTTTTTTTGTTGTTTTTTTTTCTGGTTCTGTGAGAAACAGCATTGGTATTTTGATTGGTATTTTGATTGCATTGACTCTGTATATTGCTTTGGGTAGTATGGCCATTTTAACTGTATTGATTCTAACAATATTAATTTGGCTTATTCATGAACATGGGAGGTCTTTCCATATTCTTGTGTCTTCTTCAGTTTCTTTCTTCAATGTTCTTTAGTTTTTCATTGTAAAGGTCTTTCACCTCCTTGATTAGATTTGTTCCTATGTATTTTTTTTTAGACTATTGTGAATGGAATTGGTTCCTGATTTCTTTCTCAGCAGATTCATTGCTGGACACCAATGTAAAGGAATTAATCCTCCATTGTAGGGAACTTGGTTGAGGATGTAAAAAGAATACATCTTTTCCTGTTACAGTCTTTTGCACTATTTGAATTTTTAATTTTGTGCCTGTATTATTTGTTTTATAAAAAAGAAAATTGAGGTGCATCTTTAGGGAAGATGACTAATTTTCTAGAAATTAAGTTATTTTCTTGAACTTTCTATGCAACAAATATTTGTTTTAAAATGCCCAAGATAAAGCAGAGTGACTTTTCCTGCTTTTCTCTTTGAAGAAAAGTAGCATTGGTTTCTTGAGAGTGTAAGTATACTCCCAGTCAGTGTAGCTCATATTTTGAATGTTTAGTTGTCTGAGATATTGTCTTTATTTTTCTCACAGTGTTTATACAATCTATTTTTGAGGGGCAGACTCTTCCTCTGTGAATTCATTCTCCCCTTTTAAATGTTTATTGGGGTGTTGCTTTATTAGAATCTGTTGATCTATTTTAAAATGACTCTTTTTTGTGGTATAATTTTGCTACAAACATCTTAGTGATGCTTGGCAAAAATAAGTAAAAATAAATACATAAAAAAAAAACTGCCTTCATTATCAAGCCATCTAATCAACTGACCTTTTTTCCTCTGGTTATTTTGATATTTCAGTGAACACACAGTAATGAATCCCGACCTTAAACGACCCAAGTGTTTGGACTAGCTACTTCAAGTGATTTTGTGCTGTCCCTGCTTTGCCCTGGGTATTTAAATTTTTTTTAATCTTATCAGGATTTTGAACTTACATATTGTAGATAACAATGTTACTCGAAACTTAAGGGGCATATATTTCAGAAACTTCAAATACATTTTTAACTTAAATTATCTACTTGCTCTGCTCTTGTGAACCTTCAAATTCTTATACACTTTTAATGACCCAGGAGAATTTTGTTTATAAAGATGCCTTTTTCATTAATGCTTACAGATATTTTCTTTTGGATTTTGTCTGAGCATGTTTTTTTCGATAGAAGTTGAAATTGTGTGATTGAAAAAAAATTTCTGAATAGACTCCTTTTCCTCTTACACACACACACACACACACACACACATGCACACACAGACACATATATGTAAATGTATGTATGTCTATATATGTCCATATACACATGCATATTTATATGTGTTATGTTTTACACATATATATGTTTCTAAGTCTTCCATCTGAACTCTAAATATTGGCTTAGCTGCTTTGTTTTCCCATTATACTTTGGTATGAAGACAAGTTGAAAGAGATCTATCAAGCCAGGCATGGTGGCACATGCCTGTAATAACAGCGACTTGGGGAATCTGAGGCAGGAGGATTGAAAGTTCAAGGTCAACCTCAGGAACTAAGCAAGATGCTGTCTCAAAAAAAAAAAAAAAAAAAAAAAGAAAGGACCAGGACCAGGGGATTGGGGATGTGCCCTTGGTGGTAAAGTATCCCTGGGTTCACTCCCTAATAAGACATGTCAGTTATAGAAATGCGCAGCTACAACATGCATGTTAGGAAGTTTGCCTCTGGTGCTGACTTGATGCTCCTGTCCATGTGTTCAGTTCCAGCACCTAGAGCAGCTTTGACCAACACCTGTCCACCTCTCCCACCCAACCCACTGCCCCGGCCTGTGAATGAATACAGGTATAGGGCGGTGGCCCTTTGTCCTAAGGGATCTACTCACAGTCTTTCTGGGACTACACCTTTGTATTGAAGTGACTGATGACACAGGTTCCAGATAATGAGGATTTGTGATTCTTGCCAAAGGGCTTAGGGGTGTGTGTGTGTGTGGGTGGGTGGGTGGGTAGGTGTGTGGGTGTGTACTGACTCTCTAATGAAGAAAAGTAAGCTAAACATGGGGAGAGGGACACAATTATTTAGATTCAGGAGTTTTCTGGTTGAGAGACACATTAGAGGAATCATCTTGGAGCATTGGCACATTGTAGGAAGGAACAATTTTTACCTGCAGCATTAGGCCATACTGGACAATTGTCCTGTAAAGGACATCACAGGGGAGATGGGCCAGTTGATCAGGGAGGCAGAGCAAGTTGAGCAAGAAAAAAAAACCAAGTTTAACTAGACACCTCTGTGTATGTGTGGTTTGCCCAACTGCCTGGTTTGCACCCTAAGCTTGCTCACAACTTAGTACATTATTAAGTCTTACTGGGAGAGAGAAACTGTAGAAGCTTCTGGCCAAAGCAGGACCATCTCTTTTCCCCAGTGTCCTAGTCTTGGAAGCTATTTGCTCCTCTGATCAGCCTTTGCCTTTTAATATGTCAGTATTAGTAGTTGCTTCTCATGAATCCAAAGGTAAAAGTGTACCATGGGATTCTCGTGAGCTAGGCAAACCCAGAGTGCTTGTTGTGCTGTGCATTGTGCACACCCAGTAAAGAGATGAGTAACTTGTATGCTAAAGAAGCTGCTTCCTTTTCCAGGGTGGAAAGAAATACATGGGTCCTTGCGGAGGAAGAGATTGCTCCATTTGCCAGTGCTTCCCTGAGAAGGGCTCTCGGGTAAGTGATGTAAAGACCAGACCAGGCAGCAAGCCTGAATGTAGAACCATCCCGAACACTTAGCATTAAGTCGTCTCAGATGCAGACACATTCTGGTAGTCGTAAATGCTGTCTTTTACAATCAAAGTTCTTTACATTCTGATAAGCAATTTCAACGCATTAGACTGTGTGTCAAGCTTTGAAGTTGGTCTGGGTAGCAATGGCTCACCCTGTGGTTTGTGCAACAGTAATCTTGTGAATTGTCCCACGAAGAAAGGGTCCTGCTGTCACAGGATGCATACTGGATTGGCTCCTTGGCATTAGTCTTAGATTGGTGTTTGAAAGGCTCTGAGAAGTACTGCAAGGAGTGAGAAAAAAGCCTCCCTAGATTTTCAGCAAGCAATCTTTTCAGACATCTGACTGTCACTCCTTCATGGATGACAACCATTGAAACCCGTGGAATGGTGTCCTAATCACAGCGAGAGCTACGCGTATAGCAAGCTTATTATTTGCCAGGTGCAGTTACATATGCTCAAAATGCTCTTGCTCCTTGGCCCCTCAAGGAGACCTTCTTAATCAGACCAACATTGGAGTGTGGGAGACTGAAGCAGAGACCAGGTTAGTGTCTAGCTCAAGTCCACCCAGAGCAGCACTCTTGATGATTAAGCTGCTATCAATTCTGCAAAGCACTGGGACCCTCTTGGTTACTGTCCGTCAAGCTTCTTGAGCTTTATGAACATCTCCCCTGTGTTCAGACATCAGCAGTTGGCAGCCCATTATTCATCCATGCTGAAGTATTAAAGCAAACATTTCTTCAATTAAAAATGCTCTGATTTTTGTAGATATACATTGAAGTGTCACTCTGCACCCCTTAAATGTGTAAAATTGTGTATTCATTTAAAAAATGAAACGTATTTAAGAAAACACTAATCTTGTGAGATGTCCTGTGAAGGAGTGTGTTTCAGAAGCTTTTTATCAGATCAGTGATTCTTTGGAAATGTGTCTTCATCCGTGCAGGCTGCTGAAACAAAATACCACAGACAAAATATCACATAAAAGCTTTAAGCTCTTTAAAAATTGTCCAAAGCTTCTGAAACAAACGTCTTTCTTATAAGATCATGGGAGTGTTTTTTAAACATATATTTTATTTTTAATTGACACATAATTGAACATAATTAAGGGTGCAGATGGACACTCATATATGTATACAAAAAGAATTATTTGCTCTAATACTTCGGCATGGGTGGTAATGGGCTACCAGCTGCTGCTGTCAAACCTGTTTCCCACGTTCTGGGGGATGGGAGGCCCACGATCAGGGTGCCTGCAGGTCCTGTGCCTGGTGGGGGCCTTTTCCTGGTTTTGGGATGATTGTCTTCACTGTGTTCTCACATGGGACAGAGAGCTCTCTGGAGTCCTTGCATGAGGGCTAATCCTGTTCATGAAGATCCATGCTGATGACCAACCACTCCCCAAAGACCCCATGCCCCGGCACCATCACGTTAGGATGTCAATATGTGCATCTCAGGAAGACGCAAACATTCAGACCAGACAGTGTCCACATCAATCCTGCAGGGCTGAGCAGGATGCTCAAAAAGCACGTTTCAGTAGAGATCAGTCTTTACTGCAAAACGTTACCTTCCTGAGGGAAGAGACTGAATATTTCTCCCACTGCCTGGCTTTATTGTCACATAGTAGGTGTGTTCTGTGGGTTTATTGTCACATAGTAGGTGTGTTCTCTGGTTCGTTTGTCGCTTGTTTTACTATAAGCCATCACCCTGTTGAATGCAAATGGCTGCAAACCCCTTATGCATAAATGGCTTTTTTTTGGTCCATATATGAAAGATTTTGGTCATCCCAGTTTGTCCTGAGCTTTGTCAAGCTAGTTCCATCGTAGAATTTAAAAATTGAGTCAGCCGGAAAAACAAAGTTAAGACACTGAAAACTAGCAACCTAAGAAGTACTTTAGCTTTTCCATGTACATGTACAGATGACTTACAAAAATCCCAGCTTTGATGTGAGGTTATTAATACAAATATACCCAGATTATAGAAATTCACAAAGATAAAAAAAGTGCATCTAAATTTTAAGACCTTTAGGCCTGAGGCTCCCTCTAAATGGATTTATCAGCTCCGCGGTGGGAAGAAGAGCAAACCAAAAACAAAGAGGAGCGGTTGTTTCGATGGAGCCAACTTGGTGGGGCCTCTGGTTTAAAGAAGGCTGGCGTGTGTCAGCAGCGGTGCCAGGTGCCTTTACAAATCTGCCCCTCCATGCCATGGTTCTGGGCTGCGGGCAATTTGGCCCTCCCTGGGGACATTTGGCAGTGTCAGGACATTTTTGGTAGGACACTGGGTGGAGAGGGTGCTAGAGGTGTCCCGTGGGTAGATGCTGCAGTGATGTCAACATCTTACAACAGCACAGCCCCCAAGCCAGAGAGTGATCCCGGCCCGACAGCCTGCAGCACAGAGGCTGAGCAGCCCGTCGTCACCCCACAACGGCTCCGCAAGGCAGGTGTGATTGTTATTTCCACCTGATGACACAAGGAATCCGAATTCCCAAGTTCTAATTAGCTTGCCATGTGCAGAGCCAGGAGTCACGTCCAGGTGTCTGGCTTCCCCTCCGCATTTGCCCCCTGATCATGGAAAGATGATTACACTAAGGTTCCAACACCTGGGTTAAGCACTGGAAAAGCACCCAGGTGGGCACTTTAATGGGATCAAGCCTTCGCAGTGTCCTTGTCATCATGCCTCTGCTCCTTCTCCTTCCATTTCCAAAGGCCGTCAATAACGAACCATGCCCTTGGCACTCTCCGAGGCAGTCTGTGTGAGGAAGACTCAGGTGCTGAGCTGCCGTCTCTGCTGTGTGTGTGTCTCTGATTCTGGGTGGTCAGGGAGGGCTGCTTGTACAACAGGAAAGGTGTTTCCTGATTCTGGATCCATAGTAGACATTGGAAACCCAAGTCCTCTCTCTTCCTTTCCCCGGTTTGGGAGCTGGGGAGTCATTTAGTGGGACAGCTTTAAGATTATCCCTGTACATGGCATGTAATCCTGGTCAGGATTTGGGAGCCGGGTCTGCATGCAGGGGGTGCTTAGGGGCACTAGCTGTTCCTGAGAGCAGGGGGAACGCAGTTAGTGGGGAGTCATGCCCAAGCTTGTCTTCCTCCCCTTGCACTGGAATCAAAGCCTGCTGTGAATGTGCGGAATCTCTCCCAGTTCAGATTCCCTCGTGAATTCAGGTAGGGCCAGGGTTGAGCGCTTTGGGCAGCAGATGAGCAGCCATCCCTGCTGGGCTCAGAGCTTTTCAAGGAGTAGTGGCTGAGGAAAGAGCCCTGGCTGAGGACTTCCGCTCCTGACCTTTTCCAGGTTCTGAGTTCCCACCAGAGAAATTCAGATGTCCACTCAGAGGTTGGACCTGTCCCTCCTGGCCCTAACGTCCTGCAGTTCTGTGATGTGGGGCATGGTTCATGAATGACGGCTGCTGGTTCCAAAACATTTTGTGACTCCAGCCTTACGCTTCCCCAGGGCCCACTGTAAGGATGTGGATGGGGTGGAGCTGGGCAGGATTTGAAGTTTTCCTTGATCAGTGTTAAGGGAGGAAGCTCTGTGCATTCATTGGTTGCCTCTTTGTAGGAAAAAAAATTATGCGTGTCCTCGTGAACCAGGATGGACCTTTTAAAGTTCTGCTTTAGCAACCAGGAAAAGAAAGACACCTTCTACAGTCGAGTCCAGAAAAAAGTAGATTCATACTGTCTACCATTCATGGGAATTTAGCAACTGTGAAATCAAGAGAACTTCATGATGTGATTGTGTTTCATATAAGGAGGTCAAATGACTGAAAACTCAAGGACTGTGTTAGTATATGGGTTTGGAACTCAAAATCAGACAATTAGTGGGGTCACTCTTTGGAAACTGTAAATATATATATACATATATTATGCATATATGTAAAATACATATAAATATGCATACTACAAGTATTTTTCCTATAATTTCATTCACTCATCTGTTATGCTTTTAAGAGCCTGCATTCCATGATACAAATGAAATTTACTTGGGGAATTTTAATTATTGTTAATATTTTCATAGGTCAAATTATTTGCACATGAAGTTCTAAAATTCAGCCTCTATCACTCTCACAGCTGTGGTTCAGGACACTTCCTAATTACAGCCTGATAAGTGGTTCACAGCAATCATTTCTATGTCCCAAAGTTCACATAAGTCAATTATGTTCTATTTTGATGAAAAGATCCAATGACAACTGAAAGTTGTAAAGTTTTTGGTTTTACTTTCTTGTTCTTGCCCATATCTTCTTCCTCCAAGAACTGTCTGGCTCATTTTGTCATCGTTGAAAAAATCTCTGGTCAAGGAATCCCTCTTTGACATGACAGATTTGGACACTTTTAAGGTGACAGTAGTTAACCTGAATGGGGGGCTCTGGGATAGTACTGTGGGGACTGGGGTCTAGGGAGCTGGACAAGGCATTTATCTTCTAAAGGCATCAAAACCCAGAATTTTCTGAAACCTAGTGCCTAACAATTAGTCACATCCTGGTGGAATTCAGCCCACCAGCTTCCGAGTTACAACGTTGGCTTCACTTGCTCAAGTATTCCCTGGCAGGAACAGTGACCATGATTTATCTTTTCAGCACTGGGGATCAAACCCAGGACTTGGCACATATTAGGCAAGTGCTCCTCCACTGAACTATATCCCCAGCCCTTTTATGTTTTGAGACAGGGCCTTGCTAAGTTGTAATCCTCCTGCCTCAACCTCCTGAGTTGCTGGGATTACTGGTGTGTGCCACCATGCCTGGCTATCATCATGATTCCTGAACAGTGGAACACTTGAACAAGTTAAAGGGATAATTCTTCAATTGTAGAATTTCCCCTGTAGATGCTTGAGGAAGTACTTCTGGTGCTGGGGGGTAGAGGAAGGATCCCTGTCTACCATTTTCTACTGTTTGGCCTACTAATAACAATAATGTTTGAAGCAGCAGCAATAGCTGATATCTATATGCAAGAATAACTCCAACTAGCATCAGACCCAGCATGCGGATAAGATGCTCTTGACATCGAGCATCTGTGTGTGAAAGGAAAACAAGCTTGTACTTGCTTCCCACTCTAGAATGCATCATGCATTTTTTATCGGACCAAGTGCATAGGTAGAACTCATATAAGGAGACCTGGCCTGGGAACCCTAGTTGCAGCTCGGGTCTGAAGGTGGGTTTCCGCACATCTGCCTGGGCAGCCACATCATTCAACGGGTCATGATTTGCAGCAGGAACTTTGATCTTCTCATTGGAGTTCAATTCCACAGCGATGACTGCCCAGCTATGTGGCCCAGCAGGAAGCCAGGCCAGGTCCTGTGCAGGGCTCAGTGAATGTGGGGCCATGCTGCCCTCAAGAGGGACAAGGTCAGGACCACCTGGAAGCACAAGATAATGGCAGTGACACAGGGGCACCTGAAAGCCTGGCACCTTTTCAGGAACCTAGTCCATAGAGAAAAATGGGAAACGACAAGTGTAAGAATTCTCTCTAGTGCCAGGGTAGCATCTGACTAAATTACAGGAAATGCAGAATCATAAGGGACTTGGGAAGGAGAAGAAAGTGTCTTCTTTTGAACTTCATTTTCAATAATTTGCTAAGAAATTCCCATGGAAACCGCTGTTCCCAATGTGCTTATCTCTTCTCTTCTCTGCCATACAGACATAGTGGCAATTAATAATAATAGCTCTCCATTCATTCAGCAAATATCCACTGAGCACTTCCCATGTGCCAGGCATCGACTGAGGCCAAGGGTCCTTTGCGATGAGGAAGTCCCTGTGGCATGGAGCTCAGAGCCCAGCAGCAGAGGCAGACAAGACTCATGCTCCAGCTTGCTTCTGGATGCCTTAATGGTGACAGGCACTGTGCTGGGTGCATGGTGGGCATCGGGGAAAAGAAGAGACAAAGGTCCTTACTCCCCTCCCAGGTGGACCGTTTGGTGCCATAACTTGGTTTTGCTTGGCAACATGAATGTGGGGTGGCCGAGCACAGGGACATGGGGGTTAATCATTGCGTGGAACTAGAGGTCACCCAGCCATGCCTGCAGGAAGTGCTGTATTGTTTCTGTGACTTTTGTAACAAAATAGCACATAGTTGGTGGCTTAATACAATGGAAATTTATTCCCCCATAAATCTTGGAGGTCAGGCATCCAAAAGCAAGGTTTTGGCACCTCCAGACTCTAGGGGAAGGTCCGTTCTTGCCTCTTCCGGCTTCTGGTGGCTCTCGGCAGTGCTTGGCATTCCTTGGCTCCTGGCTACATCTCTCCAATTTCTGCCTCTGCTGCCATATTGCCTCCTCCTGTGTGTGTATCAATCATGTGCTTTTTATAAGGATACACGTAATGGCATTGAGGGGCCATCTGACAACCTAAGATAAACATTCTCTCCTCCTTTGCCTCCTGAGGTAACAATCGCAGGTTAGGGACACTAGAACAAGGACATACGTATCCTTTTATGGGTACCGTTCAACTCCTGCAGGTATTTGTCAAAGAGAACAGTCTCTACTCAAGTAGAAGGAGACAGAATGGTGTCTTTGGGGGACTGAAAAATGGCCAGAGAGGGGTCTGATCACAGTAGAGAAGAAAGTAAGTGGCCCAAGATGCAGTTGATGAAGCAGACACAGAACATCCTATGTGATTAGAATCTTCGAAAGATTTTAGGAATGAAAGAAGTCAAATGAAGTTACAGGAAAACCACTGGCTACTGTTTGGAGGACAGCCAGGGTGGGTGGGTGATATTAGGGAGAGCCTGTTTGGAGGCCACAACAGCCACAGGGGTGGGGATGTCCTGGTGTCTTAGCAAGAGGTGACTATGGAGATGGGCATGTGGGGAGCAGGGGTAGCTGCAAAGAGAGGAGACCCCATGGGGCTGTTGGGGTGGTGGTTAGGATGTGCAATACCCCAGGTACAGGTGTTAGCAGCTGTGTGAGCAGTGGTATTTGCCTGGGGAATACATTTGAAGGGTAATCACAAGTCCAGGTTTGGACTTATAGAGACTGAGGTCAGTTGGATATGTGGCTGGTGCTCAAAAAGAGGTCTGGACTAGGAAGGAGGATGGAGGGACTGTTTGGCTGTGAATGCAGTGGATCCCATGGAAATGGGTGAATTTTCCCAAGGGAAAGGGAGAAAAGGTCAGGTAACCCTGAGGAGCTCCAGGGGGAGACCCCCAACCACTAGTAAGAGGAGCTGCACAGGAGAAGCAGGCAGGAGAAAAACAAGGGGTAGGGGCAAGGGGCAGAGAAGAGGTTGAGGAAAGGAGAGTCCGCTGGGTATTGCTCAGGAGGCACTACCAAGAGGCTAGACTGCCTTATTTGGTTCCCACAGCAGGTGCACAATGCTGGGCTATTGCTGCCATTGTGTTTCAAAATGGGAAACCATTCATCAGGCACCTAAGAAGCGATTTTACCGTTCAGTGGCAAGGCTGTGTCTTTCGTTCTCCACACAGGTTCCTCCTCCCTATGCCATGCTGTCTTCTAAGAACACAGCTGAAGATCCCTAGGGTTACTCCAGTCTAAAGTGATCGATTTACCCTGAGACCCTTGTTACCAAGTAAGGTCAACGTAAGGTACAAGAAAATATTCTGCCATTGCAGTTTTGTCTCCCTGTAAAGTAACACCTTTTCACTCTGAAATTTTCCAGCAAGAGTGGAGGTCCCTGGGGGCATTGTCCAAGGGACTTATGCAGCACATTCAGGCCTGTTTGAGGATTTATGTGATATTGCAGTGACACCTAGTGGCTGATTCATTAAATTACAGTTAAGTATTAAGGGAATAATAACAAGGACAGCATAAAAGAGAGATGCAGTAAAATGTTATTTTGTAAATTTTATTTGTAGAAGTATTAATTAAGCACTCTGTGAATACATGTTTAAAATTTATATTGTGAAAGACAGTTGCCAAGGTGTTGGGACTTCAACTTAAGCAGATACAAGCAGTATGCACCCAACAATAATGATAATCAGATGATGAGTCTTTTCAGGTGTTCATTATTTCAGGCTACACATGAGAGTTTGGAGGAAGGGTTAATAAGGCAGAAAAGGGGCAGAAGAAAACTTGAGATCTGGAGAGCTGCTTCCCTGGGTGTGGACTACCTGGTCTCCAGTCATCTGCCACATCTCTCCGAGTCTCGGCTTCCTCGTTCGGGAGGGAGGAAGTTGGTACAGGGGTGCCATTCTGCTTTGTATGGTTGTGAAGATTTCCCGAAGAGAAGGTGGGGGGCTGCACTGGTGTCTAGAATAGAGCTAGTGCTCACTCACGGTAGCAGCTGTGATGGTCACTATGATCATTGTCATGTTTTTGGTGGGAAAAAGGTGGCATTTGAGCTACAGGTGAAGACAGGTTACTATCATCCCAGCAAACAAGTGCAATTGGAGCAGTGGGGTGGGGGGGAAGGGGAATTGCAGGGGTCAGTGGGCTGTGGGTCAGTGTGGGGTGGAGGGGAGGCTGCCCCCACTGGAGGTGTGGGTGAGTTTAGTGACATAAGGGAAGACAAGGTGAGATGACAGCCGTGTGGGCAGGAGAATGGCCAAGGAATGGAGGGAGGTCAAGGAATGGTGATCTGTGCTGGAGATGACCCAGGGGCTCCCCAGGGGGGTGCAGGTGACACAGATACATGACATTAGTTCAAAGACAAGATATGACAGGTATAGTCAGGGAGACTCGCGGAGACTGGGGGAAAGGGGGTGAGCCCAAACTGATCCTGATGGAAAGAACAGAGTCTGCATGTACAGGTGTTGGGAGGAAAGCTGGCAGGGGAGGCGTGAGCTCCACTCTGACCCTCGAGTGTGAACTCAGAGCCGGAGAAGATCCGAGGACGTGTCTAGAGACCAGTATGGAATTGATGAAGGGACTAGAAAACCACACTAGAGGACCACAAAAATAGAGCTCCTTAATTAATTTGATTAATAACATTGTTTCCTAAGGAAACTTCATAAATGAACATAGAGTCTAGTCTGATAAATATATATAGTTGTTAATTTTATAAGTGATTCAAGGCAGGAAGGGATTGAAATGTCACTGTAGGCACTATGTGTGATTTAGTGGAAGGAGTTCATGGTTGAGCAGGAAGAGGAGAAGCTTTGGAGAGAGGCTGACCAGTTCTGGTGTGGATTCAAGACACCAGTGTGTGAGTTTGAATAAATGATGTCTTCAGGGTGGGCTCTTGTCCTTCATAAGGGGCTAATAATCTGCATTTCTCAGTGTTGTGCTAAATGAGTAAATTCTGGAGGGGTGGTGGGCATATAACTAAGCTTAATAAATAAATTCCTTGCCTTTCTGTGACACTTCTGATAGCAAATATCATGGTCTTGGAGTCCAAGGGGGATTTGGAAAATTCCATGTAATTATTATAATGAAAGCAGTTTTCCTGTTCATTCATTCATTTACAGTGGTTGACATCAACTCAACTCCTGGCTGGTAAAGAGCATGAAGAGGCTGCAGAAAGAGCCTCGCTGAGCATGAATCTGTAGCTGTCTATTTGTAGTTATTTCCCGATCCCCATTCTGCTACAGTGACATGAGAGCTCTAAGATTGTTATTTCCCACAAGTTTGGTCCTGGGTGGGTCAAGCAGATCAGTAGCAGCCGAACAGATGGATTTGAAGATTTCTTTTTAAAGTATATATGTGTGTTTTTCATCTTTTGGTCTCCTGCACTAACTTGTGAAATTCATTTGATTTTAGCCTGCTCAAGAGATGTTCCTGATTTAGACAATGAACCAGGGACAAAACCCTAAAGGAATGGCCTGGCCTCTAAGGGCAGGGTGGTAGTGGTTTCTGTCTGCTCTGATCTCCTTCAGCCTTTATTTGTACAGCTGGCCCAGGCCTTCTGCCATGGTAGGAGGGGCAGATAGTGGGTCTGACCACACCGTGTCTGCCTGGCCTTTGAGGAGAAAGAAAGAGATGACCTAGTGGCTTCATACAGCATGCCCAAGTTTCTCAGCTGTCAAGCCGATTGTCGTTTCTGAATTCAGTGACTTTACCATCTCTCATGGGAAGTCACAAACCACAGAGGCAATTTTGTGCACACAGTAGCAAAAAAACCCCCAAAGCAAATGGAAAACCACCATCAACCCAAGAACAAATCAGGGATGTGACCCTGGAAGTCTGTGGGCAGCTTTGCCTCTTGCTGCACTTAAACCAGGACACCAACATGTTTCACCTGTGTTACTGGTTCCAAGTGGAAGGGTTAGAAGTGGATGTATTATGTCTTTTCAAAAGATTTTTTCTTTTAAATGATGCAAAATTCCCATGATTAACAATTCTCCGGTTAGAAAAATGTCCTCATGGACCTGTTACTTGGGCCTATTCACCCTGCAATTAATTCCAGTATAGCCTTATGAATAAATGATCCCAAATATTACTTGTTAACATAGCTTTTGACTGACCTCTTTTAAATATGAAACAATTTACCAAAAATAGAATTACTTTTTACATTGCTGTGGATAAATTATTTACTTAAATTGGCTGAACTGACAAACTACTCTTTCAAAGACTGGTGTTTGGGAAATTTTCCTGAGCAGATTTCTGACAGTTTTAGCACTGTTATCCAAGGCTTAATGCATTTCTTTAAAAAATGTATCATATAACAAAATACCTAACAGTATGAAAAATCGTGCTGAACATAACATCACAAGTCTTCACAGGCTTGAGAGAGGAGGCATCTGGTGTTTCATGTTCTTCCATTGCAGAGCACAGGTCAGACGTGCTGCTTAACGTGGTGGTGGTGGAGGCAGAGTGGCATCCAGGTTATACCTCAGCAGCAACCAGACTCCAGCGCCACTGTGCTCAGAGTGACTGCTCACCCTCTGCATCATACCCCGCACGTGGTGGTGTGGGATCCTCACTGTCTTGCAAAACAACCATAAGCCAGTATCCTAGGCAAGGCAGTTCAGAGTCATAAGGAAGCATTTACCCAGGTCTTTCTATGGGGTAGGGGCAGGGCTCACCTTCATATTTTATTAAGCATTTATTATTCTCTGCTGTTACAGTTTGGAGATGTTTTCTACCTCCAAACTCATTCAGGGATTTGATCCCCAAAGTCAGATGTTAATTGCATTAAAAGGGTGGAAATCTAAACCTACCTTGGTGTTTAGAGGTGAGGTCTCTGGGATGTGATTAGGTTAGATTAAGATATTAGGGTGGAGTTCCAATGATTGAATCCTGGGGGCTCTATAAGAAGGGAGAAAGAGTCCACATACTCCTACCATCATATGATATAGCCCAAGAGGTCCTTACCAGAGACTGCCATGGTATTTGGACTTTGTACCAAACTTTGTACCATGACTTCCAGAGCCATGAGCCAAACCTGGCCTCTTTGCTTTATAAAGTAATCTGCCTCAGGTATTCCTGTAGTAACGAAGAACTGACTCATACATCTGCCTTTCTTACCATCATGACTTTGGGCACCTATGCTCTGCACTCTGGGAGTTCATGGTCCAGTACGTGTGGGGTTGGATGGGACACACAGATCAAGAGAGGATCATAAAAGCCTGTGAGAGGGCTTAATACTTAGCGTCTGGGAGGGGCATCCATTTCTTAAGGCCAGGAGTAAGACCAGAAGAATCTCTCCAGGGGAACATTGAGAGATAGCAAGGCCGGGGTTGGGGGTGGCCTGGGACAGGACAGCATGCACAAAAGTTGTGAAACAACAGAGCTCATTCAGAGGTCTGTGTGGCAGGTGGGAACAAGGGAGGAGGGAGAAATTTGGAAGAGGGAAAGGGATGGGTGTCCTTCAGTAAACCTGTGTCAGTTTACTTTTCTTTGAAAGTATTTTCTGTCACTCCCTCAAATCAGGACGCACTTCTATACTACAGTGAATGGCGTTCCATCACTCTCAACACTGAGTTAAATGCTTCCAGGCTTCTTTTTCCTCCTCAAAGTTCCTTTAGCTCATTGGATTTAGGATTGCCTGTCTAATGTGAAACCCATTGAAGAGATTTATAGGTAGTTAACTGGTTGTCTCTTTCTCATTTACCCTGTTATATTCCACTGTGCGCTTTGTTATGTATCTATTATACATTATTGTAACGTACCTTATTCACAGAAGATAATTGGGGAGTTTATGTATAAATTATATGCAAGATGGAAAGGTAATAAGGTAATTCCCAAACTTAATGAAAAAGCAGTTATTTCCTGACCCTTATATTTAGAAAAAAAGTGGGAGCTTTTCAACATATGTTAATTAACCTTACTGGGAAGTGAGATTAATCTTAGAAGTAAAATTAGTTCACATATGTTAAAAGGTCATCTGAAGTCACTGTAATTCTTACTTTTAGATTGTAGTTTAGAATTTATTTGATACCTGTTATAAATTGATCTGCCCTCACTGTGCTCCCGAATGGTTTGTTTCCATATAATTATAGTTCATATTTTATTGGTGTCATTTTGGTAACACACATTTATATATATTTCAGCTTCTCCTGAAATTCTGAACCTTAAGCAGGCTCAGGAAGCTGAGGCCGGAGGATCATTGGAGGCCGGGAGTTTGACACCAGCCTGAGACGCTGACACACACACACACACACACACACACACACACACACAGAAATTAAAAACAAATAAAATAAAATTCTAGGCTTTTAGGATTTTTGCAAATAATAAATAGTAGTCTTTTTGATGAGAGTGAGAAAACACAAAGAAGAGGGAAGGACACGAGGTAGAGTTCCAACTGGTGAGGCTTAGGCCAATGTTAAGAATATCAGTGATGTCTGTTGGGTCCATGACTTAATGGCAAAAGAGAAATGGTAACTAATCTTCATGGTGAAGCTCATACTTCCTGACTGTAGACTGTGAAGCTACTGCCCTGGCTTCCGTTTCTCAACTCCTCCCATATTTTTGAATATCCTTCAGAAACCTTCATTTACAAAAGTGCATTTAGGGAAGACATCTGTCCTTTTGTTTCTCTGCAGTTGGGATCACATGACATGATTCTATGGTGTGTTTTCTCATTTAACCGTGGACCATTTAAATAATGATACCTGATGATAACAGCACTGATTCTGATAGGCACCTATGTTAAGCCATGGTGTGTGTGTTATTCCTCTTAACACCCATAAGCCATTGACAGATGAAGATACTGAGGATCAGAGAGGCTCAGAAATGTATTTCAGATCACACAGCTAGTAAGTGTATATACCTGGGCTTCAAGCACAGGGGGCTGACTGCGAGCCTGGCCCCCAAGCACTCTGTTTCTTCCTCATGAGCATCATGAGGATGGTCTGTGTCAGCCCAGACAGATCTGCTTTGCTTTCTTTAATGGCTGTTTGCAAATGCCATCAGTGCCCGTACCTCCCCTGAGACCCATGGCTTCAGTGCTCCTGCTGTGAGGGACTTCAGCACCCACTCTGCCTCCTTTTGTCTGAGAGGTCTTTTTCAAAGTCCCAGAAGCCCGCAGGCACTCCCACCCACCCACCCCCTTGCTCCCCAACCTAACCCCTACTCCCTAACCCTAGCAGGGCACCTCTGATAGGTGGACTTTGCACTGGATGGAGCTCCAGTTGCCCTGGTGTTTATGGATGGGTGCCCACCTTGGTTGGTTGTCTTCCCTTCCTGTGTCATTCTCTATTCCTTATGAGCCTTCTTCATTGACACCCGTCCTCCGTGTGGTCTCTGGGGCACCCACATGGGAAGGCTGTGGCGACCCACTCTATGAAAGGACTGTAATTTGCTCATTCAGTTTCAGGTGGGTGGATTTCACAGGATTTCCCATTTTTCCTACCTTTACAAATAATAGTGAATATTCCTTTGTTATTGTTATGGGTTTCCTGCCCCATGCCTCAGCCCCACTCTAACATTGTACCAAGGCCAGCAGCACTATGTGGTGTGGACCAAGCCCCAGCGGGTCTGTTGCCATTTATTCTCATGGGGGTGCTCTCCAATGTGGGACTGACCATGAAGCTCCCTGGCATTCAGCTTACGGGCTGGTCTGGGCTCCCTCTTGGTTAGCAGAACACTACCACTTACTAGCATGCATTATTTCCTTCACGGGATCACATGAGATTGGTGGCCAGAATGGATGGGCTGGCACACTAATTGTGGGTGACTCCAGTTCATGAAGATGGGACTCTGCAGGGAACATGTTGACCAGGCTCCACACTCCTGCAGGCAGTTCTGTATTTCCCCTAGAAGTTTTAGAGATCTGATCTGAGTAGATATCTCCTGACATCCCTCAAACTTTTCTGTCCCTGAATCAATACGGACTTGCTTGTTGAATGTAGTTATCCATGCTGGGTTTTGGGACATGGGGATAGAAAATGATTCTTTTTAAAAATCTTTGGAAAAATGTTAAGAAGCACAAAAAATCACAGACTGACTTCAGTTGAACTCCAGGGGTGTATTCAAACTCTAGAGGTACAACATGCACTCTGAGACTGTCGAGCAGCAGGGGACTCACTGGAGACCCAGTACCCACGGTCACACAACCAGGTCGCCACACGTGAGTGACACCTTGTGTATGTGGAGGGGATGCAAGGCATGGGGCAGGAGCCCTGTAACAATAACACAGGAATATTCACCACTATTACTTGTAAAGGCAGGAAATATGGGAAATCCTGTGAAATCCACCCACTCACAATAAAGCATCCCTTCCATTAACATCAGGGAATTGTCCTGAGACCACAAACCATGTCTAAAACCATGTGATGTCTAAAGTCAGTAAGGGATCTGGCAGTTGTCGTCTCACCCCCATGTCACTCACAAAATGGTGATAAGACTGATATTTTAATTCTATGCTTCATTGACAGCCGGGGATCTATAAATGCAATTGAAGGAATTCAGATTGAGAAAGGCAGTGGCATGGTTTCTTATCATTCTATTAAATCAAACACCTGTGTATTTATTATCAAAATTTGCTCAAACTCTTAACTTTCCAGCCTTCTGTGGATGTGAGTGACTACGTATTTGTGTTAGAAGATACTACATAAAAGTCATGTTATGACCTTTCCTTCTCAGGGTCAACCAGGACCACTAGGGCCACAAGGTCCAATAGGGCCTTTGGGGACCCCGGGGCCCATTGGGATTCCAGGAGAGAAAGGACTGAGAGGTGACATTGGCCTTCCAGGAGCAGCGGGGGAGAAAGGAGACAAGGTAAGCTGCTTCTTCAGGGAAAGGCTCACGTTTCCCTCCCTGCAGCACGGCTGTGCGAGGTTTGAAGATCACAAGCAGTGCAAACTCACCTCTTGTGATAAATTAAGTCTGAACTCCTCTGTGACAGCCAGTCCTCACCCTTTCCCCATTCTGGAGGAGGAGGCCCTGCTACACCTTTCTCTGTGCTCTTAGAACCCCCTTAGTGTGTTCCACTGAGGGGCGGCACTGTTTGAGGGGTTGGTAAAAACCTAAATGATACAATGTTGTGTATCATGCTCAACTTTTCACCAAAATGTATCTTAAAGATTATTCTATATTAATTTATATAAGTTGAATGTATTCCTTTAATAATAGCATCATATACCTTAGTGTGAATAAAACTACAATTGATCTCCTGCTGATGAGAATTTGAGATTCTACCCCCAGCCTTGTGTAGTCCTAGTGTGTAAACCAATTCCATATATTGCTGTTCACATTTAAGAGTTTGTTACTCCAGGATAGAGTCAGAGAAGTTGAATTTCTGATGTAGCATGTTGAATGCTATCTTGACTTGGTACTGCAAATTGCGCTTGTAAGTAGGCACCAAAAGACCCTTAATCATTGGTACTTAAACTCATCAGTCTAGGACTAGGGATGTGGCTCAGTGGTAGAGCACTTCCTACTGCACACAAGACCCTGAGTTCCATACCCAGTACATCCCCCTTCCTGAAAGATTAAACTCATCAGTATAAAGCAATGACCACTAGGTGTTTTTTAATGATTCATC
This sequence comes from Glaucomys volans, assembly GCA_020662805.1. NCBI lineage: Eukaryota > Metazoa > Chordata > Mammalia > Rodentia > Sciuridae > Glaucomys > Glaucomys volans. The sequence continues at coordinate 249,240 of JAJEJO010001731.1, forward strand.
AGTTACTCATATTTTTAAGTAAATCAAATTGTTAATATAATAATTTACTAATTTTTATATCTGTTTTATTTTCTGGGATTTTAGGGTCCAACTGGTGTTCCTGGATTTCCAGGTTTGGATGGTATACCTGTAAGTATCCCTAAATTTTCTCCATTGTTTTAAAGAAGGGAGAAACATTCATCAGCACCTTTAAGATCACATGTTCAAAAAGCATATATATTGGGCACGTTGGTTTTTATTTTCTCATCTTAGTGAAGGGAAGGGTGCTTGCATTCCAGTTTTGTACAATAACTCCAAAACCAAAATGTTTTATGTAAAGAGCAAAGTTTTCAAACAGATAAGAGAAAAACATTCCAAGATAGAAACTAGATGCACTTGCAGCATCGAGTGCAGTGTTCTGAAATAAACATATTGCTCATAATAGATGTTTTATATTCTGGTGAGTCTTAAGATTGGAAATGAGCTTAAGGCTCTCATTTCTAACACGAAAATCAGATGGAAGAATGAAGAGGTATTTGGGGGCCTTTACAATTCTTCAGAGTCTAATTATTTCAAGCATTTCAAGTTTCCTCCAAAATCTCCCAGAATACTTCAAACTAAATTCATTTAAATTTGATATATTACACATTTTTATTTTTTAATTTCACTATGCTACACCACACTTTTAGGTGGGGAAGGAAGTTTCACAAAATTAAACAAGTAAAAACATGAGTCACAACTGTCATAATTTGGGATCCATATTACTTAAACCTTTGTGTTATGGTATTCTTGCAAAAATGCTTCAATTATGATTTTGCTTTCCGTAGGGTCACCCAGGGCCTCCTGGATCCAGAGGCAAACCTGGTTTGAATGGCTACAATGGCTCAAGAGGTGATCCAGGGTTTCCAGGGGAAAGAGGAGCTCCTGGCCTGGGAGGCCCCCCAGTAAGATGCCCATAGCTCACCCTCATAGGAACCTTGTGTGAAAAGGTCCCATGGTAGGAACAGGTTTGGTATGTTCAGGAAACAGAGTTCTGGCAAGTGTGCCTGGAGCATGGTGAACAAAATGGGGGTGACTTGGGGTGGGGATAGAGAGGTGGACAGGACTGGAAGGACAGGACCAGATTTTCTTTGCCATGCCATGAGGAGGCACTGAATGGTCTTAAGGAGAGAAGCAAAGTTATTTGATTGATGTTTCATTAAGATGTCTCTGGGTATTGGGTAGTAAAGAAAAGGGAGCAGAGAGGTCAGTTAACATGATTTATGTTGTTTATCATTCAGGGTTACTTCCCTCTAGGTGTGTCAGACATAAAGGATTTAATACAGGGAGTTTGCACTCATCATTATAGTTGGAGGAGTGGGACTCAGTCCAACATAGACTGCTGCTTCCAGGGCTCACACTTAGCTGAGATCCAGGGTCAAGAAGCTGCTTGTGCACTATCCACTGCCCCCCACTGCCATGTCCAAACACCAGCTAACAGCTTTCTATTTTCCTGCTTGGCAGCAGCACCTGACCAAAATGAGGATCTCTCCCTCACTCCTGCCTTCCACATCTTCTGGGTGGAACTTAATCACATCCAGCTGCAAAGCAGTCTGGGAAATGTACCTTTCCTCTCTATAGCTTGTGTAGAACAAGAAGATAAATTAGAAAGGGATGGGAATAGATGTCCAGAAACTGGACAATAGCCAGCTCTCAAGGACAACTTTACTGCTCTTGACTTTAATTTTCTTTAAAAATTTGGACTTCTATTTAAATCCAGTTTGAGCACAGGATATTCCTTCATATTCCTCTTCTCTCTACCCATTATTTATCCTCTATTTTTTGGGAGGGATACTAGGGCTTGAACTCAGGGGCACTTGATCTCTGAGCCACATCCCCAGCCCTATTTTGTATTTTATTTAGAGACAGGGTCTCAGTGCCTTGCTTTTGCTGAGGCTGGTTTTGAACTCACAATCCTCCTGCCTCAGCCTCCTGAGCCACTGGGATTACAGGTGTGCACCACCTCACTCTTCTATTCTCTGTTCTTTATGTTTCTTCTCTCTCTCTCTCTCTCTCTCTCTCTCTCTCACTTAAATCAAGATCTAGGATAATTTGACCTTTCAGAATTTATTTTCTGTGACTGTTTTGCAGTTTTTCCTCTTTCCTAATTAAATATTATTTCCCAAACTTCTTCTAAAAGGTTTTCATATGATCACCACCAGGGTCTTCTACTTTCTCTTCACCCATCTTCCTTTTGCTCCAGATCCCAGTGGAACTAGTCTGAATGCAGAATCAAAAGGCATCTTCATGCTCACATTTCTCTTGCAGTGTCACATAGGTACCATGGCCATTTTTCACCATGAAGCTTCTCTGCCACCCTTGGCTCTCACACTCAGCCACTTGGGGATTCAAGCACAGGCTCCTGGTTGCACATTTCTTAAGCTCTTCAAATTGGACCAAATCTTATTCCACTGAGCCATGCACATCCAAGAAAGCAGGGGTTCCAAGCTGTCATTTTGACACAGCATGTAGCACTGACAGTAGTACCCAAGTGTGTCACTGTGGTCTCTTTGCAAATCAACCTCATTTCCTACCCTCCGTTGTTCTAGAGGCAATCAGTCCTTGCTTTGCACGGTAACATGGCAATGGCCATGCAAGCGAGCACCACACAGAGCAACCTTACGGACTGATGAGAAAATTTGCTATTGCCCTGTGACATTTAATGTGTTTTGTTAAAGCACTAAAAATCCTCTTACTGTCACAAATAAAAATAGAAATGAAAAAATTAGTGAGGCTCCCTTGCTGAGGCTTCTGGGGAGCAGTTTTTTTCAGTATGTAGCCAAAGTTATAAACACCCTCATGAATCATATGTACTCATGGTCATGAACACCTGCTTGCAAGCAGGCACTCACTATGTAACCTGTTGGCATCATGTCTTCTTTGTCTGGTCTCCATATAAAAAAAAGCTTATGGAGCCAGGCATAGTGGCACATACCTACAATCCCAGCCACTCAGGAGGCTGAAGCAGGAGGCCTACAAGCCCAAGATCAGTCTCAGCAACTCAATGAGAGTTTTTAATGTCTTAAAAATAAAAAGAGCTCAGGATATAGTTCAGTGACAAAGCATCCCTGAGTTCAATCTCCAGTATCAAAAATAAATAAATAAATAAATAAATAAATAAATAAATAAATAAATAAATAAAAGTTTAAAAGTTGAGGGTGCAGTGAGGACGAGTGTGGAGTTCTGAGAAGAGAAGGACCCCGGGTCATCTTGACACCTTAGTCCCCTTCCACTGGCTTTGGGCTTCTTGTTACATGAAAATAATCAGATGCAACCCCTAATGCATACACTGACTGCCTGCATTTCTACTTTGTACCTAGTGTGTGCTGTTCTGCAAATGGCGGATGGTAGGCGATGGAGCAGTGGATGGATGTACAGTAGTTAGGTTATCATAAAGTGCTGGAGAACAGAGGTTGTATTTTAGACATTTTTGTACCCCCTTCCCTACATCTGACTTTATCCAGCCTAGCACTGTCCTGCATATACCCCCAAAATGTTTTTTGGTGATAGTGTTAATTGAGTTGGAAGAGGTATTTCATCAGGAGGACTCTGAGTTCTAGCTTTAATTTAGATGCTGAACATGAAAGGGGCAGTCTTTGTACCCTCATAATCTAAAGAGACACTTGCATCCCTAATAATTGTGGTGTATCCTTGATAATTTAGAAAACCAGTAATCTTCATAAAGGAATCAAGGACAAATCTTGGCAAACATCCTTCCTCATGATGTTTAAACAAAATAATCTTTATGAAATGAAAGAATGTCAAGTATTCTCTGCTGAGGTAGCTCATTATAAGATGACCACAAAATTTGTGGTTTAGTTTGGAACTTTGAGAGCAAAAGGAGGTGCTATCCATAAGGATTCTTGAGCAATAAGCTCAATCTGGAACTGTCCTAGGACTTAAAATTAATGTTAAGGAAATAACTCATTTCTACATGTCAAAAACTGTAATTTCGATGTAGATTTGAGTTAGTATGAAACTTGGAGAGCATTCTCATTCAGTGTTTCACATTTTTTTCCCTCACTGAAATAAACTACTTGCTTCTTTAAAAAAAAATTAAAACTAATGTTTACCTACTATACTATAATTTGAAACATTGAGAACCAAAGTGTTTCTTTTCTTTGTAAGAACTTATCAAGAGTAGTTGGAACAGTGCTAGTATTCTGGTTGCATGGTTTATGAAAGCCAGTGAACACGTTTTCTATGCGTTGGCAAAACGTCGTCCTCCTCTGCTCGGACTGGTTTTCAGCGTGGTGGGGCAGCAGGCAGAGTTCCTTCACTGGCAAGCTTTCTCCAGTGTCGCAGCTTCATTCTTTCCATTTTAACTGGTTCCTCTTTATCTGCAGAGTTTGTCCTCCCTGCCCTCTGGGTGTGTGTGTGGAGTCCCTCAGATGACAGTGGTGTCCACATTCTCAGAGTCAGCTCTTCCTTCTAGTACTCCACTTACAATCTATTTGAACGTTACTTTCAAATGGACATTTTTCCATTTATTCAGTCTTTGTTGGCTGACTCCCTCTTTCGTGGACCCCTCTCTGTATCATGCCATTTGGGCTGGGAGACAAGACGCAACACATCTCCATGCTTTGCTGTCTGTGTGTCTGTGAATAATAGATGTGCAATCACTGACAGGCTTTAAAAGAATGACATCATCTATCAGTGACCATGATTGACATCTCTTATTCCTGTAGTGATCTATTGGACTGAAGAGCTAGCAGGGAAGTTTCATCTTTATGCAGTTACTCAACTAATCTCAGTTATCATGGTGGCTGAAGTTCAGACCATGTTGGAGGAGTTGGTGTCATTTAACTATGGAACCAAATTTGTGCAGATTGGAACTCTACAAAGCTAATTGCTTCTTATAGGCACATGTGACTTCTCAAATTCTTGATGTCACTGTAAAACCATTAAGTATTTCCCATTGGAAGAGAAGTCGGGTGCTCTTATAAGTCAGGTCAACTTTGAAATTTGTGTGTTCTTCTTAATAGCTTGAATGGAGAAGGTAGAATTTTTATGAGGCAAACAAGTTAAGTTATATTAAGATATTAAATGGGATATTAAGATGTAACATAGGAAAACCTGTGGAGGGAGAGAAATACATTGAGACTTTTCACTCACTTTTTAAAAATACCCTAAGCCAGTAGCAAAAAATCTTCCAAAAGGAACATGTTATAGTTTTTAAAAGTTAGTCTTACATGGAATAAAATCTTTATTTTAAATACAAATACTGAAATGGATAAAAAGCAATACTTTCATTTTTTACTTTTTCTTGTTCATAAATTAAAATTGCAGAATTGGATATTTTTAAGAATAATGTCTATACATTATATTGTGAAGAAAATGCAATCTTCTTGCTGAATAATTAGTAAGTAACTATATATTAGTGAATCTTAGGGGATTCCTTAACAGACCCTAACTATATGAGAATCTTAGGATATAATAATAATTAAAATGATAGATCTCTATCATCTTAAAATTGCTATTGGAGCAATTTTACCAGTGAGTAATATTTTATACAGAAAAGAAAACACTGAAATGGTAATATTCTTTTTCTCTTAAGTGAATATTGTATTTTCAGGGACTTCCTGGAGAAAAAGGAGAAAAAGGAGATTCAGTGTTCATTTTAGGTACCATTAAAGGTATTCAGGTAAGTATTATCATCATTGTGGATTGAATTTTTTTCTTCTTCCAGGGAGACGAGCTATGCGGGAAATACTTGGACAGGGATTTCTTGTGAAGTGTCACTGGATACACTGATTTTTTTTATCATTACCCTGACACACTTAGATGGCACCTTGCTTCCTGTGTGAAGCCAATGGCCTTAGATACTATGGCCATAAAATTCCAGGGTCTCCTGACTTCAGAGTTGCAAGGATGCATTTTTTTATTTTTCAGTAGTCCAATAAATCCATTTATTTGAAACAAACATATTAGGTCCTTCTCTGTGATATGTTTATTTCACGATTTCTCAAGTTTGTCACTGTTGGCATTTTGGGCCAGATAATCATTTGCTGTGGGGGTTTTCCTGAGCATTCCAGGATACTGAACAGCACACCTGGCCTCTGGGCTCTACCCACTAGGTGCAGGAGCATCCCCACACATGACCAAATGTCCCCTGGAGGAGAATCAGCCCCAGTTGAGGACCACTTTTTAATCATAGTTACAATATTCTAATAGTATTACTTGTCCTCACATATAATTAAAGTCACCACTATTGATTTTGTAAATCATGAAAACCTTCTAGCACTATCATTGATAAATTCAATGATTCTGTGTTTTTAGCGGAGAGTGATGTACAAACATTCCAAAATAAGCTCTTGAGTGACCACCTCATCTCTGAAATACAAAAAGTAATGGACAAATAAAGGGTGATCAGTAGAATGAGGATCAAGAGGAAATGCATTCATTTTCAAGACATGCGTTTTACCTTCTGAAGGAAGAATACTCTACAACAGTTAGGTAAACCGAGTCCCAGACTATTACTGGACCCTAAGTTCTGTGGGCACACCTGAGTGGTCATCCCTTTGGGGAGCTCACAGTGTTTATTTGTAGACCCTGCATCCATTCATACATATTGAACAGCAAGAACTGTGATTTTACTTATGGCTTAAGTAGCATAATGAACTTAGTAGCAAAACAGGATCATTCCAGGAGCCAATGTGGTGCAATGGAAGGAACAAACTGACCCTTAGTTTTCATGTGATTTTCAGCCACCCCCTTACCTCACCGAGCCTCATTTCCCTTCTTTGTCAAAGAAAATTAAATATTATCTTTGCTGCTTTACCTCTCAGCATTATTAAGATGACCTGTTATAACAATTCAAATTATGGCACATCGTAAACTGTAACATATTTTACAATATTAGTTATGGGGATTATTATTTTTTTTCTGTAACTCTGGCAAGAATACAAGTGGAAGGGGAGGAGGCTTAGAGAATTCCTTATCTTAAGCGGAAACAGAGGATCCCCCCAAAAATGTTCTGTAAATCAATTACCTTTGAGAAACAAGGCTCTTAAGAGTCCATTTCCACTTCTGACCCATTCAGATGGCTACTATAAAAAGTGACCAAACTAACCAGTGTTGGTGGCTCTGCAGAGAGTTGGACCCCTCCAGCATTGCTGGTTGGAATGTAAAATGACTTAGCCGCTACAGAAAACAAGATGGCAGTTCCTAAAAAAAAAAAAAAAATTAAATACAAGGTTCTCTTATAACCCAGCAATTTCACCTATGAGTACATAACCCAAAAGATTGAAAGCAGAGTCTGGAACAGGTATTTGTACATCCATGTTCATAGTGGCATTTTTCACAATTGCCAGAAGTGGAAGTTGCCCAAGTGTCTATCAACAGATGAATGGATAAGCAAATGAGCATGCATGAATGCATTCCTACAAATGAATATTATTCGACCTTAACAAGGAAGGAATTCTGACACATGCAACAGTATGCATGAACCTTGGTCACATAATGCTAAATGGAACAAGCCAGTTGAAAGGGGGCAGATATTGTGATTCCACTTACACGGAGGCCGTAGGGTGGCCAAACTCCTAGAGACAGAGAGTGGAGTGGCAGTCACCAGGGACTTGAGGGGGGCCTTGGGGAGTTCGTGTTTATTGGGAACAGAATTTTCACTGGGAAAGATGAAAAAGTCTGGAGACAGGTGGTGGTCTTGCGTGAATAATGATGTGAATGTACTGAATTCCACAGATATAACTGCACCCCAAAGAGGGTAAGGTATCTTATGCATAATTTATATTTTTAAAAGAAGTCTGTATTCAAGTGAATAGACACACTTGGATCATTTAAAGCAGATTGGGTCTTGGTGCAGTCATGAGCATTAAGTCTGGGCAGAGGCAAGTGTGAGAGACCCGCCCCACAAATCCCTTTACATCCACTCTAGGGTAGTCAAAGGAGCAAATCCAGGTTTGGCCATGAGACAGAGACAGGCCATCAGCAAGGAGGTGAGACCAGTGCACTGAGAACTTAGCATACTTAAGCTGAAACACGGTCTTCATCTTCATCCTATGTCATCATGATTTCAGAAAGTAAATGGTCCCCACTTAAATAGGAGGAGAATTCGGGGCCTGGGAATGGAGATGGTCACCCCCACAGAGCCCTCTCCCGTGGTCTTCCCAACACTGAAAAATTGAGCAAACCCTACCTTAGCCTAGTCCAAATAATCCCTGCCTGTTTCTACTTTTACATCATCTTTGTTTTAGGGAACTTGCGTTGCTCTTATAAAATGGTATATTGTTATTCTTACAGGGAGACAGAGGGGACCCAGGACTGCCTGGCTTACCAGTAAGTCTCACGAGCAGGCCCCTGCTTCTCTTTCCCTCAAATAGCCTGCCATGCACACATGATTTTAAACCCAGCAGGACCAGCTGCGTAATTTGAGGGGCCCACCTAATTCCTGATGAAAATGTAGGTCCCTCGTTCAACAATTACAAGACTCTCAGATGGAGACAGCAGAGCGTTACATTCAGTTGTGACAGCACAGGTTGCCCACACACAGACAGGCCTGGCTCATCAGGCCTCCCCTATCTTCCCTTCTCTCTCAATGACCATTTGGGTTGATCAGGCCCATGCAGACAGTATTTAGGAAAGCAAGTCTGCTTAAAAAGCACAGGTGTAATAGGCCTCCTGGGTAGACCAAGTGGAAATGATTTTGCTCTGCCTCTGGGCCATTTTTCCTGCCGGATCAGCAGTTGCATATCATATTTAATGCTTTGCTCCACATTCCCCACCTGAGATGTGGGATTCAGTGATGACATTAGTCCTTGATGGCACTGTTCAAATAATATCCGTTCTGTTCATTCTCCTAATGAGGGCAACTTCATTATACTTGCAAATCATTTGAAAGGAGCAGTGGAGCAGAGGGTCTGTCTCCACCCTTCCAGAGGAACCATCCCTTCCCAAAGTGTTTGAAGTTACGCTGCAATGTACATGTCACAGAAAATTGTCTATGGTTGAATCATCTTGATCCTGAATTGGGAACAGCTTTCTATTCACACTGATCTTGTGACTATGTTTTAAAAATGTATTAACCAACCTAGGTGCCCAACAACAGATGAATGGAAAAAGAATTCACAGATGGTGTGACTCTACTTTGTGTACAACCAGAGAAACAATAGCTGTACTCCATTTGTGTTCAATGAATCAATAAGTAAATAAAATATATATATATAAAATAAATAAATAAAAAGAAAATGTTATATATATATACACACACACACACATATATATGGAGTATTATATATATATGTAATATATATGGAGTATTAGCCATGAAAAGAATGAAATTATGGCATTTGCTGGTAAATAGAAACTGGAAACTATCGTGCTAAGTGAAATAAGACAGACCCAGAAAGTCAAAGGTCAAATGTTTTCTCTGATATGTGGAAACTAGTCCAAAAAAAAGGAGAAAAAGGAAGAAAGAAAAAGTTAAGGGGAATTCCATCAAAATAGAATAAATATCAGTAAAAGTAGAGGAAGGGAATAGAGAAGGCAGGAGGGACAGGATAAGGGAGGAACAGGGGAATGAATCTGACCTATGTATGTACATGAACATATCACAGTGAATCTCACCATTACGTATATCCACACATACTAATGTAAAATGAGAGGGGTGGGGGGAGGGGTATGAAAAATGGTGCAATGAGACAGACATCATTACCCTATGTACATGTATGATTAACAAGAATGATATGAATGTACATCATGCACAACATTAGAAATGAAAATTTGTACCCCATGTTGTGTACCATGAATCAAAATGAAGTCTGTAAAAATAAAAATAATAATAGAAAAAAAAAAAAACCAAAAACAACCTCCACACAAATAGCAGAAAGATCAGTGGAGCAGAGGAAAGGGAACAGGAGCAGGGAGCAGGGAAGGAAGGGAGTACTAGGGACCGACCTAGAGCAAATTACGTTCTGTGCTTGTATAATTGTGTCAGAATGAGTCTTAATGTTATGTATAACATTATTAATGTTATGTATGGATTCTTTTCAGAATCCATAAAATTATAAATACATGAACATTTTAATATTAATTAGCATAGGGGCTGGGGACATAGCTCAGTTGGTACACTGCTTGCCTCTCAAGCACAAGACCCTGGGTTCAATCCCCAGCACTACAAAAAAGAGAAAGAATATTAATTAACATAAACTAATATTAAAATTTTGGAAGCATCCTGATACATGCCAAAATAGTACTATGTAGAAATTTTAGCAGTAGCTAGCAACAAGTTTTCTTGTCAACTTTTGCTACTACAAGATTTATTTGTAAAAAAAGTAGATTGACTTCTGGGTGTCAACAGCACCCTAACGTAGGGTTTGTCACACCATCTGGAGACTGCAGCCCTGGGCTCTGGGGAGCTGCTCCAGCTGAGGACATGTGGTGGGGACTGACTGCATTGGTGGTTTTTTATCTATTGGGATTATACGCGACTCTTGCTGTGAGGGGTGTTACTATGATTTATCAAAATGAAAGTGCTGATTTTTCTCCTGTCTAGGGATCGAGGGGTGCAAGAGGACCAGCGGGCCCCATGGGATATCCTGGAGCACCCGGGTTGGTGGTAGGTGCAGCTCTGCTGTTGTTATCTCTCTGCAAATCCAGAGTCGATATTAAAATACGGTTAAAAAAAGAAAAAGAAAAGAAAAAGGCCAAGTTTCAGTCTTCGGTCAGGCATAGGTAGGTTCTTTGAGGGATCGTAATCTGTTGAATCAGCAATATCCCACCATTACCATCTTCACACATGGGGCCCCCTGTGATAAGCCACTGTCTTCATATTCATACAGAACAGTAGCCCAACCATGATAAAAAGTCAGTCTTTTTTGGAGTCTGAGGCAGGAGAATTGCAAGTTCAAGGTCAGCCTGGGCAACTTAGCAGGGCCCTAAGCAACTTTTTGACCCTAGGTAAAAAAATGAAAAGGGCTGGGGACTTAGCTCAGTGGTAAAGCACCCCTGGGTTCAATCCCCAGTACAAAAAAAAAAAAGTCTTTTATGTTTTATATTTTTAATTGACATGTACATATTCATGGGGTACAGTGTGATATCTTAGTACATGTTTACATGTATGATCAAAGCAGAATAATTAGCATTCCGTCACTTCAAACATTTATCATTTCTTTGTGTTTGAAACATTTAAAGTCCTCTCTTCTAGTCATTTTGAAATATGCACTAAATCACTCTTAACTGTAGACAGCCTGCTATGCTGTAAAACACTAGAACTTCATCTTCCTGGGAAAGTGTCTAACTGTACCTTTGTGCCCATTAAGCAACCCTTCTCACTGCCCCTTCCTCCCCACCCAGCCTGTCCAGCCTCTGGTATCCACAACTCTACTCCTACTTCTAGAAGATCTTTTCGTTTTCCACATATGAGTGAGAATGTGTCACACATATTTTAAAATCAAGTGTTTCCCAAGTGGAAACTTGGGGTAACCAGAATGATACATTCTGATGTCTAGGACCGATCATTGATTTGTGTTTTTTTTTTTGGTCATTGATTTAGGGACCTCCGGGCCATCCTGGGAGTCCAGGTTTGAAGGTAGGTGGTCATGAGTAAGATACCTAAACACAGCCCATGCTCAGGAAAATACTGGTCACCCGAATCTGTCAGAATGATATTTTTCTCTTATCAGACTTTCCAGAGTATTTAAACCTCATAATACTGCATGTAATTACTTAAACCTTAGTAAGAAGTCTTAATTAATTTTAATTACTTTTTTTTAACATTCAAAAGATATTAGATTTATTTTCTTTTTCAGGGCAGTCCTGGTGTAGGAGTGAAAGGGCAAATGGGAGACTCGGTAAGGACCCCCTTTTGCCATGAGGAGCCTGTGCGAAAATGTGTGTGCTGTCTAGTTGTGGAGGCTCTCGGATGGTCATTTACCTTGTGTTCATGTCCAGCGTCTGCCCAACTGTATGACTGAGAACTTCTCTGATGAATTTTAGTGGCACCATGACCCTTGACTGTACAATGGCAGTTCTGACCAAATTCAACACCACATTCAAGTTAATGCACATGACACGTTTCACCCTAGCAAAAAGAGATTTAGCATTTTTGATAATCTCTCTAGAGTCACGGTTTTGTGTAATTACTAATTTGTTTGACTTAATTTCATCAGAACCCTTAACTCCACACATAGATATAAGTAACTGGATCCAAGAACATTTAGAGATATGCTTCCACCCTCCCTCCACCTCCCCTCAATGTCCCCTTCTCCCCAACCCCTCAGTGTCCCCTCTCCTGACTCTCTCACACCCACAGTCCTTTCTGCTGAAGCAGGAAAATTGGTAAAGATAAGCTTTAGAAGAGTGATTTAAAATGGTGGCTATCTGGAAATAATCTGAATGTCTAACAGTAGGTGGGCAAATAGATATTGAGCATCTATTCTGTGAGAGGCCAAGATGGACACTGAGTATGGGGACTTAGCAAGACAGATCTGATTCCTGCTCACAGGAAGTTCTGGCATGGTGAAGTCTGAGGTAGTCATTTTACAGTGTAACAAGGTAGTCAAAAATACACAGGAAGCCAGGTGTGGTGGTGCACGCCTATAATCCCAGCAGCTCGGGAGGCTGAGGCAGGAGGATCCCAGGTTCAAAACTGGTCTCAGCAACTTGGTGAGGCCCTGAGAAACTTAGCAAGACCTTGTATCAAAATAAAAAATACATGGGAAGACTTCATGATGTGGGGAAATACCCATGATAGGATGTTGAGCAAAGAGTACAGGTTATAGAAGTAGAAACTTAACATTGTAAAAAGGAACAATAACAAAAAAATATTAAAATAGACATCAGAGAAGGATTTCTCAGCCTCAACACTCTGATAGCTCATTGTTTTGGGGAGCTGTCCCGTGTATTGCAGGATCTTTGGTGGCATCCTGGACCTCTGCCCACTAGATGCCAGCAGCCTCTCCCCCATGCCTCCCACTTAGGACAACCAAAACTGTCTCAGGATGTTATCAAATGTCCCTGGGGGAAGGGCGTCCATCCTACCATCAAACCTCTCTTAAATTCCTCTAAACCTCACTTTTCTTCTCTGTGAAATGGGGAGAGGGTCATAATACTGCCTATTTCTAAGTACTATTTTGTTGAATGGATAATGCACATAAAATGCTTACTACCATATATTGAGAAGAACAAAGTAAACTCTCAAATACATAATTATAAAAAACATTATTGACCCACTGACTTAGAGAAATGACTGAATGAAAATACATTAAAACAATCTTTTTTGAACTTGGGAAACTAGAGACCCTCAAGAATACTCTTGCTAAAGTTGCAGCTGCTCCCAGTTCCATTTGAGACAGGACATCACAGAGCCAGGCAAGCATCGCCAGCCAGTGCCATTCAGCACCAGGGCTGCCGAAGGCCATTGCAGACTCAGGCTGTAGAACAATGTGGAGGCATTTGACTCTGAGCTGGCCCCTTAAATGATCCAAAATATGTTTATAGTAAGGTTTTTAGATTGGCAGGGGAATGAAAGCATCATTTGGAATTTTGATACAGAACTTTCCAGTGTTCAAGAATATGTTTTCCCATCCTGTTTCAAGAAACCAGCCCTAAATGGTTGTGACTCATTATTCCCAGATGATCTGATTGTGGACCTTTTATAGTTCAGCCTTCCTATTTTTCTTTGTACTTTTGGCTGTTCTTGAATATGTGGTGCTTTCAAAATATGAAAAAACTGTGTTGTGGCCCATACTGTAAAGACTTTCAGGTTTGTTGCCCTCTAAGGGTTTTATTCCAGTTCATCTCAAAAGGAATGTCCTCACCAATACATGCTGCCCATTTACCTGAGCATTATTTATCTGTAAGATCAACCACTTATTCATGCATCATGTAGGGCAGCTATTACATTTCTGTACATGTCTAGCCACTTAACAGAGCTAAACATGAAGTGCTGGACTGTGGATCCCCTAAGCTGGACTGTCGTGTCCTTTTGCCTTCACAGTGTTGAGTTGATACGTCTGCAACCTGTACCTTCTGCTCCACATCTATTATGGGTTTTCCCCCTTCCCATGATGTTTTCATGTGTATTTTTGACTCTCATGTTGCACTGTTAAGTGACTATACAATGTGTTAGCTGCCAGGATGCATCAAGAAAAACATAATAATGCTATATAAAATGATGGAAATATTTACAAAAGCGTAAAATAATTATCTTTTAGTTAAGGATAAGAATTAATGGTTGCATTATGGCAAAATCAATCTAAGGGACATTTTTTTCCTTCAAGAGAACCATACCTATAATGACATAAATAAAAATGTATGACTGATTATATTATATAGAGGATTTTAAAATATTATTAAAAATAAATATGAAACAACCTAAATTTTATTGAATATAAATTAGAAAAATACTAACCACAGTGGAATGGCTTATAAATTCTAGCACATCCTTAAGATAGATTGTTTGATGGACTTTAAAAATCATGATTCTAAAGTTTTAGCATGATAGGAAAATGCTCACCAAATATTGTCACAAAAGTATAAAATTACTTAAGAATTTAATAAAATATGTTATATTTTAAATTATGCTTAAGTATATCATATAGTGTTATACTGATAATGATATATTTTTAAACTGCATTTAATAAACCATTTATTCACAAATCTGTACATACATCTTTGTCCATACATGTGCATATGTGTGCATACACATACCACAGAAAAACCTATACTAACCTCTAATGGACAGTATCTCTAGATGGTAAGATTATGGATCATTCTGATTTTTTTAATTTGTTTTTAACTATAACCATTTATTACATTATAGTAAAAAACATGATAAATATTTTAAATTATATGATATGTTTGCCATAATTGGTATTTTAAATCCATGGCTTGCAGTATTAGAAGCATTATACTATCCTACATAGGTGAAAGTTTTGTTTCAAAATGTGAATTAATATGAAATTTCTATTCTCTTGTTTTTTTTGAAGGGCGAGGTTGGCCAGCAAGGTTCTCCTGGACCCACCCTATTGGTGGAGCCCCCTGATTCTTCTCTCTTCAAAGGAGAAAAGGTAACCCTGTCCATAAGTCACCTTGGTAAAGTCCTAATAGAAAGCATTCTCCCAACATGTACCTGTGGCCCCAGAGTGCTGAGCTCCTCGTGTGCACCCCTGCACCCATCTCAAGCTGCTTTAATAGGCTGGCTCTGTAAGGAACTGTCCCCACTGCACAGGGTTGAACAACAGGGCTGCAAGTTTACCCTGCTTCTCAAAGCTACCAGCTGCTGAGTGGCAGACCAAGCTGGGCTGCTAAACTGTGCCAAGTCCTCCACAACACAGGGCCTCCTGAATGTTGTTTTGATATGTGGACAGAAAAGGCCACTCAGGTAGCAGCTGTCCTTCAGATATTAGAGATGGATTTAATGTTTTGATGATTGAAAAGGTAACAAGTGCACAGAGGTAGGCACATGATAGACTTTTGGCAGGTAAGAATTCCTCTGTCAGCCTCCAGCATGAATATTACCAGTTCCACGTTAGATTCCATTGTTGCTTGTCAATTTTTGGTTAAGTCCCTCGGCCTTGCTCAAAATGAGCTACTTGTCTCCATGGCTACATCTCCATCTTGCAGAATTCCCAGTTTGTGGCCCTGGTTCCAAGGTAGTCCACTCCCATGCTTCTATACTTCTCCTGTGGCCTGAAGAGTTTCAGTGTTGTAGCTGTGTTTAGATCTCAGCTGCTGATGAGTGACAGGTGCAAGCAGTTCCTTATTACAGTACACTAATGAAACAGGTCATCCAAGAGATGATTTCTGGAAGAGACAGAATTCAGTGTGCTATATAATAAGTCAGATTATTTCCATTGGGATTTTTAGGGCATAAAAGGAATTCCTGGGTTGACTGGACTGCCAGGACCACCAGGACACAAGGTAGTTTATTTAAGTGCATTTTCTATTTTCTTTTTCATTTGTATGAGATGACATCTTAATTTAAAATTTTACTTTGCACAGTCCTTGCCATTGCTTTAAATGCTAACATATCTTAAGCCATTGCTTTAAATGCTAACATATCTTACTAGAACTTTTCACCATCTTGCTATAATTCTATGGGGTCTCTAGTTTTCTTTAAGCTGTAGACAGTATTTTTTTTTCTGTTTCTCGTTTTGTTTTTTCTTTCCATGTTGATGAACTATTGTTGTTTGAACCTTTCTAAACATTGTCATCTTTTAAAGGGAGAGCCTGGTATTGGGGCAAAAGGAGAGAAGGGTATTCCCGGATTCCCAGGACCTCGGGTAAGGATCATTCATCATTTAACTCTGGAGAATCTGGAGGCCTCGATCTTTCACACATTTGTATGATAAGCTGTGTTCCTGTGAGCTCAAAAGTGGAGAATATCTCACATGAGAACAATATACTTTGCACAACAAGAATTACGTAATATCTAAATGTCCCAGGACATCCCTTTAGTTGACCTCATTCAGATGAAACAGGCACAAAGAATATAGAAGAATTGGGGGAAGGACCAAGGTGGTGACATCATCCCTCTGGCTCAGAGTCAATGTGGTAGTCACTAGGAATGCTTAATTTAAGCCTATTCATAAAATAAGGTGCTGATCCAGGGACAGTTGCTAAAAGAAAAGCACAATGTCAGGCCCCAAACATCATACCTGTCACTAATGGGATGCCCCACAGAGTCACCAAGGAGGCCAATCCCCAGCTGATGTGGACATTGAGCTTATTTGACCCTAGATTTGGTACTGTATGGTTCAATGTTGTTTTGCCTAGGTATTTTTAGTGGTGACGTTGGACATAAAAAGTATTAATTTCCAGACAAATTATATTACAGTGATTTCAAATGCTTTTGGTACAGTGCAAGTATTAAGTTAAATAAATAAAATGGGAAGAGTCACAGCAATAAAAACATATTCTTAATTGACACACTGGCCATGACATGAGTTGTTTTTAATGAGACTAAGGATCAATCAAAGTAGCAGATGTCATAAAGAAATGGAATCCATTTTATATTTATTTCCTTTTATTCAGCTACTATGCAAAAAAGAGTAAATATTCATAGTACAATCTGCTAACATTAAAAAAATTCTGGCATGTGCATTTTGATTTAACTCTGCTCATTGATTTTTATCTATTTATTAGGGTGACCCTGGTTCCTATGGATCTCCAGGTTTTCCAGGATTAAAGGTAAACTACACCATTACAGAGATGATAAATACATTTTCATTAGCAAATGCAATTCAGAATCATTCGGAAGTTGCCCTGTTGCATGCCAACAACCACAGAAGGAAAGGCCAGCATTCATTTTATGGATTGCAGGATTTAGCTGTGGGTGCAAAACCCAAAGCACGAAACTGCCTGACACAGCCCCAGAGCAGTGTTGAGATCAGTCTGAGTGAGCGTGTGTGGTTCAAATTAAATGAAAATGAGGTAACTTGTCATCCGACCATATATAATTTTTAAAAATGAACATTTTTGCTTGTTTTTAGGGAGAACAAGGACTTGTTGGAGCTCCTGGGCTGTTTGGATTTCTTGGTCCAAAGGTAAAAGAACAAGACTATTCAAGATAAAAATTTATATCCCTTCTGTTATCAAATTTATTTTAAAAAATACTTCAAAGAATCGGAAATGTAAGTTTTGAAAGAGTTAATTTTTTTATGTATGCCATACCTTATTGTGCAAGATTACCATGTTATCATAGCATTATCATATTAAACATGACTATGTTGTACGTTTGAGAAATAATTCTTTTGAAAGTGGGTAATAATGGAAGTTTCAATAATTGCATGGAATCACATGGCACTGAGATGGAGTCTTGGAGAGAGGCTGCTTTTACCACCATGGCATTGTTTTCTATCTTTTGTAACCTCTGTGACCTCACATTTAGACCTAGCTTGGGACATGGTTAAGGAAGACCATATTTGGAGCTAAAATAAGATTCAGATGTTAGGTGAAGAAGCTATTTGCTCTCAAGTACCAAGTTAGCCATCAATGATCATAGTACATCTAAGAAGCTTAGTGACATTCAAAGGATTTAATTTATGGGCATAGAATAATTGCATTGGGGTTCAAATTTGTTTTTCTTTTGTGAAAGCTTTGCCAGTTCATCATTTAACTTTATGTGTCAGCTGGAGATCAGGTGTATCTTTGTCCTCCTCGGACTCCATAAGTCAATCATTCCTCTAGTCAGCCTATAATCTTTACTTCTTATAAGAATGCACATAGTCCTGCTAACATTTGTTTAATACCAGGGCAACATGAGTGAAATATTAGTATTTCTGAAAAAAACTGAATGAATAATTTCAGGGGGATCCTGGAGACCGTGGGTACCCAGGACCACCAGGTGTTTTGGTGACTCCATCTCTTCCACTCAAAGGTTTGTGTTCCTTTATGTTCCCCCATAGTTTGTGCAAAAATGCGATTTGAGTGGTCCAGACAAAAGAGTCTGGCCCAGTGGTCTTGTAACTTGGACACTAGGGAGGTTAAGTACCTGAACTTTAGCATGAAAATATATTCTGTGTGCAGGTAGACATGTACATCTTGGTTCATGTCTATTGCCAAAAGATGTCAAATTTTATTTCAGTATTTAAACTGTATGCTGGGATTTTTATTATGTCATCTATCAGAAAGTAGTTTTATTTTAATTGCCAAAAAATGTGTAGGGTCATTTTTTTTTCTAACATCACCCAAGATGCTACTGATGAGAAAGGAGAGGCCTAAATCAATAGCAAAGAGAGTTCTGCTCAAAGTTCACATATCTGCAGAGAAGGGACAGCTAAAAGGGATCCAGTCTAAAATATTCCATTAAAAGGTGGCAAGAAACTGCCAAAGAGTCTCCTAATTAGACTTTTCCAAGTCTCCCAAAATATCATTGTGTCTGAATTTTAAAATGTATACTGACATCTGTTTACTCACATCTGTCACGATCTTTGGCAGGTCCTCAAGGGGACCCAGGGTTCCCTGGCCGCTATGGAGAAATGGGGGCTGTTGGACCACCTGGCCCCCCAGGTCCCTCAGGCAGACCAGGGGATACTTGTCCAGGTAGGAATCCGCTATATCTCACCTGCCAGATTTCCTACCTCACACCCACACCTGCAGTTGGTACTGAGATCAGCTTTAAAGAAGACTGATGCTTACATTCAGAGCAGACCCAGAATGCTGGGCTTTGCACTTCTAATGCACTTCCAGGGGTAAGGAGCACTGTGCTCAAACCAGTCAGCTGCTTACTTGGAAGGAATATGGGTTCCTCAGCTGGACCTCAGAGATGTTCAGTCAACAGCAATGCTGCCAGGAAGGTGTGGGTCATATACCAGGCCTCCGGCAGCACTGTCACCTGCAGACACTGTTGGAATCTGCTGCTGGGTGGCAGTGTTTCCTCAGTTGTCCTCTCTCCTGGAAGGCTCTCCCTCTTGCCTGCAACTTGTAAAATTCTCCTTATCCAGCTAGGCCCCATCTTAAGTTTCCTACACGATACATGCAGATAAAAATGATGATTGTAAAAATGAAATTTTGATTCAGCCTTACTTCAAAAACAGGAGGCTTCCCCACTCTCCACTCTCACCAAAAAGATCCCCCAAACTACAGGTCACAGTGACATTGGACAGAAAGCCTGGGAAAGAGACCAACCGACATAGGACTTCAGCTCCTTTGGGAGCTGTGTTGGTTGAATTCCTGACAAGTTTAGGAATCAAAGGTTTGAGGATGTGTGCATTCTCTGCACCCAGGACAACTGTTTAAATTTGTGAGAAGAGTCTCGAATGAATGTACTTTTTCTGGCCAATGTCTCTTGTTATATTTACCAAGAAGGCCTGAGAAGATTCCTGAGATATTCAATTGCTAACTTCAAAATTCTTGTTTCATCATCTACAAATCTATCTTCCTCTTTAAAAGATCTGATGACCATGAAGGTAATAGAGCTTTGTTTAACTCATTTAAAGCTAATATATCTTGGTTTAGTTGATCCAGAATTATGTAAATCAGATAGAATATTCTGTTAGTCATAAAGCACTAAACTCAGATCTGAGATTTCTCCTTTTGGGCTTGTTTATAATAAAATAATGCCACCTGGAGATTGAAAGCAAAACCCAATGTGGGGAAGTAACAAGGGTCTCTAGTAGATTCAAACCAAAATACACAGGAAAGCTCTTAATTCCACAGCCCTTTTAAAGTAAGTCAACAAGGTGGTTTTCAAATCTATGAACCATCGTAGGATGTGCATTTTATTTTACATTACATGAACATCTGTCTATCCACACTGATTGAAACACAATATCTTTTTGGTATATGATGCACTTTTTTTTCCATTTCATGTTTTTGAAAAACAAATTTGTGTGTGATGCTGCACACAACTTAATGAATGTTATGCTCTCCTGTTGGGGGCAAGGCTGAGATACGCCATATGGATGGGTAAGCTTCTCCCTGGCCTGGAACAAGACATCAGTCAGCATCCGCATCAGCCTCAGACTGGATGTGGAAAATCCAAATCAGGTCCTAAGGAAGATATCAAGTCAGATGGCTGCCAAAGGCACAGGGGCACACTTATATTTCTTCTAAGTACACCTGTGAGTTTAGCCCTTGTTATTCAAATTTTATTTGATAATTATCTGTAGTATCTAGCATGGGATAAGCAGGGCTTCAGTGTCAGACACTTATAACCCCAGCCATACCATTCAGTGGAAACCACATAAAATAATATAGGAAAGTAAAACTCTTAGGAATTTACACTATGAACTAGAAACATTTCAATTTCTAACACATACAAGTTTCCCATCTGTAACATGGAATCTTTTCAGGGTTGAAAAGTTATATGTATACAGTTTTTCAAATTCAGCCTGGTGCACAGCCCAAACCCAATGCCTCAGCTATTACTGTTATCACTGACACTTGGCCTAAACTCTCTGTGCCTTATCTATAAGGTATAAACTCAGCAGAGTTCTTTGAGGAGAAAAGATAATGTTTGCAAACATAGGCGAAGCCCCAGCACATGTGCAAACAATAATGCTAGCCATTAACTCAACCAGCATGCATGCTACCTACCCATTATTGACAGCTTTCAACTGTCTATTGCTGAACAAACTTGTGAAAACCTAGAGGTTTGAAACAACAGCAATCAGTGTGTCTCCTCTAACTCTGAAGCTCGAGAGTTCAGGAAGGGCTGAAGGGAGCCATTCTGGCTGATGGATTTTCCCCCGTTGCAATGCAGAAGGGCTGGAACTGGAGATTCAGGCCTGGCTGGGCATCTCCTTCCTGTCTCATGTAGTTTCAGGTCCCCTATGTAGGCTCTGTACCTAATTTAGGCTTCCTCACACACCAGGGGCTTCAGAGCAGTGAGATTGTTTGGTCACTTGGGACTCCAAGTCCCGAATGTCTCAGTTCAAAAGGCAAGAGTCTTCCACAAGGGCCACGGCAAGGTTCTACAGGGGCATGTGGGACTGGAGCTATTGTGGGGCCATCTTTGAGAAATGCAGTCTTCCATGGAAAGATTCAGGAACCAGGCAAGCTTAGGAAGAAGGGGTTATCAGTAGTGATTATTGTTGTCCCAAGCTTCCAGCTAGCTGTGTTTAAGCCACAGGCATTAGCAGGAGTCAATGTCAAGGGCAGGCAGGATTTTCTGCAGTTGTATTACTTGTTTGGACCTCATCCGAGCACCCTGAACACCTAAACATTTATTGAGCCCTTGCTATTGCTAGATATTGCACTGAATTCCTTGTGTGGATTATTTTATTTAATCCTCATAACAAGTCTACCAGGTGGATACAGAGGATTTTCTAGCTAAATAATCTACTTAAAGTCCTGTCACTAGAGCAGGAGAGTCCAAGTTCAAATCTCACCTCTGTGCAAGGTATTTTATGTTCCACACATGATTATGTGAATCTGCTTTTAGCCATGAAATGGGCTAATAGGTTTATTTGAATTCTTTTTTACCAAATTAAGGTGGAAAAATTGAAAATGTACCAACTTTAATTAAATAAAATGTACTTCTTTCCCAATAACCCTAAAGAATGGGGGGAAAGTAAGAAAATTTGATTCTCCAAACCTATCTGTTTCCATCTGTGTCCTTTTTTTCAAAGGAGGTGAAGCATTTCAATAGCTGGGATATTCAGGGGGTTTTTTGCATTCTCCCATTTTTTTAAAAATGCAGTTTATTCAGATTATTGTAACTCCTGTTGTATAGGTAGGTAGCAATCTACCTTATGAAAAAGCAAACTTTTTAAACATCACCTTTTTTATTACTTCTTTTGAGCATTATCATCAAGAGTAGTTTTCTTTTTATTTAAAAAAAATAGCTTTATCTGCCTAGTGCAGTGGCACACGCCTGTAATCCCAGTGGCTCCAGAGGCTAAGGCAGGAAGATCTCATGTTCAAAGTCAGCCTCAGCAATTTATTGAGGACCTAAGCTACTTAGCAAGACCTGGTCTCTAAATAAAAAAAAAGGTCTGAGATGTGTCGCAGTGGTTAAGTGCCTCTGGGTTCAATCCCTGGTACCAAAAATAGAAAAATTGCTTTATAAAGAGGTCATTAACCTAAAAATTATGAGTATAAGGTATACTACTTGATGTCCTGATGTAGGCATTTGGTGTGAAATGATCACCATGATTGACACGTCTGTCACCTCTGCGTAGTTATCATCTGTGTGTGTGGTGAGAGGAGAGGAGTTAGGATCCATCCTCTCAGCAATTCCAAGTACACAGTCCAGTACTGTTAACTCCCACCCGACACTGTAGTTAGATCTCCAGAGCTGCCTCTTCCTATATAGCTGAGACTTTGAACCCTCTGACCACCGTCACCCCATCCCCCTTCCTCCAGCCCTGACAACCACCATTCTACTCTTTGCTTCTATGGGTTTGATGCCACATGGGCATCTATGTGTTTTAGATGTTAGATGCCACATGGAAGTGAGACCATGTGGTCTTCCTTTTACCGAGTCTGGCTTATGTCACTGAGCATAATGTCCTCCGGTTTAGCCCTGATCTGAATAAGAATGCACTGAGTTTGATTTCATCAACAGAAATACTTACTCTGAGAGGATGTATGGTTTTCATTCTTCATTTCTCTTGCAGGCACGGTGGGACCCCCTGGGCCACCAGGGTTTCCTGGTCCTCCAGGGCTTCCTGGGCTAGCTGGTATTCCTGGGAGACCGGACTCTGCCCCAGGAAAGCCTGGGAGGCCAGGGCCACCTGGCCTACCTGGAGCCCCGGGGCTGCAGGGGCCCCCGGGATCAGATGGTAAAGTGTTCCTCCTTTGCATTCCCCGACATTTATACTGCATTTGATATGTGTAGGGGCATTCAGAAAGCTTGACTTTCTAAATATCTACAAAGTGTCTCATGTTTCATGGGTCAACTTAATAATATTAAAATACTTTTGCAAATATAAACGGAGGTTGAATAATCAAATCAAAGGATGTGCAATTATTTGAGAGTTTAAGTGCAAACGACAGAATTCTGTAAATAAATACAATTTTTATTTTTTAAATATAGTTTTTATTTTTATCAAAGTTATCAATGGGTCTGGTTTAAAAGTCAAACTGTTTTACAGACCTCTTATGAAAACAGAAATCGCAGGAGTTCTCCCTCCCCAGAGATGATCATTGCAGCACACATCACTGGATCTTTGTTATTTGTTTCCATATTGTGGTTCAACATACTTGTATTGCAATTCCTTCACTTTTCAGTTTGAGCCTTGTGTTTTGAACCACCCTCCATAGAAGATGAATTTAACTCTCATTCACTTCACCACCACTCCCGGGGCACATGTGTTCTCCACCCCATGACCTGTTGATATATTTATTAATATACTGATTGTCATAATTTTGGTTACATAAACTTTTAGTGTTTACACTTAATGGCTATATAATGCTGTTCACCAGCTGAACCATATAATATATTTCACTTTTCTCCTAGCATCTTGTAAATTGTCTTTCTTTCTTTGTGTGTTTGCTTCATTTTAACAGTTATTATTCACTAACCACCCAGAATTATGTAAATGTCATCATTGTACATTCTAACTCACTAAATATTCTACCCGTGTTACCCCTTTGAGTAATTCTTTTCTGGAGCTTTTTGATTTGTTCAAATTATGTCAGGGTACACTTTTGATTTGTTGCTAAGATACTATGTCTGGGGATCATCTTCCACCATTATCCTGTGAATTTTCTTCATATTCTCTCTCTCTCTCTCTCTCACAATTCATATTCTTTCAATGGTTTACTCCCTCTTTATATTTCCTGAAAAAAGGTATAAGTATAAATGCGAACATAAAGTTTGGGATTCAGTTTGAAAATACCTTTATTCCACTGCAGAGTTTGATTGATAGTTGACTGAATATTAAATTCCAGGTTGCAAATCTTCTTCCTCAGGATTTTGAAGGCATTCTCTGTCTTTTCCTGGACTCCAGTGTTGCTACTGGAAAGTTCAATAACATTTAGATACTTGATCCCTTGTGTGAAATCTGTTCCTTTCTGGAAGTTTGTAGGAGCGCTCCTTTTGTTTTCAGTGTCTTAAATTTCACAGTGGTTTGCCTCGGTGCCCTACGTTTTCATTTCCTTGCAGGTAAATGAATGAATGACTTCTTTCAATGGCTGTGTTCAATTTAATACATACCCTTCATTTCTGGAAAATTTTCTTCAAGTATTCCTTTGAAGTATCCTCCTTCCCTCTTTCTCATTCTGGACTTTTAATAATTTCTCTACTAAAAAACTAATCTCTCTTGATTGCTCTTCATGTCTTTATTTTTCCATGACATTTTCGGGGAGATTGTGTTGTCTCCGTTTTCCTACTCTCATGACTAGTGTGTACCTGTTTCTGTTTCTGAGGATTGTGTGGTGCATTCTGAGATTTTGCCATTTTAGTTACATGGTTTCTGTAAGAGCTTTCTTCTTGCTGCTGTGTGTGCCTCTAATTTCAGGGTGTTGGGGTGGGAAGGGACTATTGTTTGCTTCCTGCTGCAGTTTTTGGAAGGAGCTCTTCCTGTGTCTTTTTTTTAACAAACCCAGCTTTGAGCCTCACTGTCATTCCAGAATCAGGGCGACTCTGATACAAATCCACTTCTTCCCCAGCTGTCCCCATGGCCTGCTTGGGTTTCAGATTTTTAGGGTGAGCAAGGACCTTCTCCCCTGTTTTTGCCTGCTTGTTCCTCTCCCTTTGTCCTGTAGATTTAGGCCTTTTTCTAATATTCTGTTACTGTCTTTAATTCTCCTGGGGTCAGGGAGTTTATCAATGGTATTTTATCTATCATCTTTGACCCAACGCCTCCAACATTTTGCTTTGCAAACCATCTTTGCATTTTCTTCACTGACCAAGGTAAAGGGGGAAAATCGCCACCATACACCCCACTGTAAACAAGAAACAAACTTGTTGTGATGGGTATTTGTGGTTGCTGTCCACTGCCTCGTTCTGCAGCTCACTAACTTACGACTGAGAGTAGCGAGGACTGTCAGCTGTCACGCCATGCCACAGCAGTCGATGGTCTATATGTTCATATTCCTATGTCAGGAGAGAGAATTCTTAAGAAAGAAAGGAAGGAAGGAAGCCTGGGGATGAGAGGGGAAATGGGGAGGGGGAGGACATGAGTGCCAGAGAGTCTTGTTCTATAGGAAACGTTAACCAAACTGCTGTGATTCTCCTGCCCCTTGCCCACCATGCAGTGATGTATTGCAGTGCTGGGCACCCGGGACCACAAGGACTGAAGGGCAGAGTGGGCCCCCCAGGAGGAAGAGGCTCAAAAGGAGAAAAAGGCAAGTATGCTTCAGGGGGAGATTTTCTGGAGACCACCCCATATGAGGGCCTGGGGCATCCCTGAGGTGCACAGGGTGACATTTCATCCCCGTTGGCCACCCACCTCAGCTGCTCCAGGCTAGTACGCCACATCGTTACATGCTGGGCTATGACTACGCCACCATCACATCCACCCCTGTATCTTAGCCCCGAGTGGAACTCACACCCAGTGGTGACTTCACGCACAAGGTCCTCTGGGTTTTTTGAGAGTGGCAGAGATAGGGCAGCACTGATGTGTCATTCCGGTTTCTCTCTTTGGGCCCCGCACTTTCCAGACTCATCGAATGCCTGTGACTGTTTCTCCACTCTGAATGCGATTGAGTCTGTTTGGTAATAGAGCAGGAATCCCACTGAGGAATTTCACCCAAAGGCCTTTGCAAAGACTTCAAGTCCTGATGATTAGGTGTTGCGTTGTGCTGAATTAGCAATTGTCATACCCAATGCCATCAATAATCCCTCTGTATATTGTTTCCTTGATTGTTCAGGCTTTATGTCCTAACCTATTTATTTATTTGTTTGTTTCTTCAATGGAAACCAAATAAAGACTTTTCAATCCTTCAGTGGGACTGGATTTCAGTTTTTCCCATAGAATTTATCATGGGGAATTCATTAAGACACAAAACACTCCAAGTGTTGATTTACACTCCCCTCGTTTGGACTGTGCTTAGTTACCCTGCAACCTGCCCCATGCTACACCCCACGTTATCGTTTGCCTGTAATGAGCTGTATACATCAGTCTGTTTGTTCTCTAATCATACTATTGGGTTTATATAGTAAAGCTCTTTTGGGGGATTTTGTTCAGGAAATATGACAAAGCTGACTTTTATCCTTTGCCTAGGAAATGAAGGACTCTGTGCCTGCAAACCCGGTCCCATGGGCCTTCCTGGCCCTCCAGGACTTCCTGGGAGGCAGGGGAGTAAAGGAGACCTAGGACTGCCTGGCTGGCTTGGAGAAAGAGGTGACCCAGGCCCTCCTGGTGCTGAAGGATCTCCAGGGCCACCAGTGAGTACCTCCTACTAGTCAGACTCTTTCCAGCTGTAAGGGACAGAGACAGAATTTAATGTGCCTCTTTCTAGCTTTTAATGTGATATATATTTTATGCTTTGAAACTATAAACATCTTAATGACTAAAAAGTTATCTATTCTTGGGGCTGCGGTTTAGCTCAGTGGCAGAGCACTTGCCTAGTATGTGTGAGGCACTGACTTCGATCCTTAGCACCACGCGAAAGTAAATAAATGAACTAAAGCTATTATGTCCATCTACAACTAAAAAAATTGTTTTAAAATTTTAAAATAAAAATAAAATAAAATTTAAAATTCATTCATTCATTCAACTAAAATGTATTAAGTGCCTGCTTATTTCAGGCACTGCTTCAGGTGGGGAGGATACAGGAGGCACCAGAACAGCCCCTTCCCTCCTGGAGCTTCAGGAAGGACACAGACCATGTGACAGATGAGTAAATACAGAGCATGGCAGATGGCGACAAGGCCATCACCATCCAGTGTGGCTCCAGTGAGAGTAAGGGGCAAGCAGGAAGAGATGGTGGTGACAGAGGTGGCTGAAGTTGGCAGGCTCTGCAGGGAGAGCTGAGGAAGATCTGAGCTTGTGCTCCGGGTGTCATGGAAGAACCAGGGGAGAATTTGAGTAAGAGACACACTCTGACATTCATTTTGAAAGGGTCGCTCCCTGTGGTTTCTCGGTGGAGAACAGACCACCACAAGGGAAGAAGGGAGATTAGCCAAGGAATCCTGATGAAACTGGGTTAAAGGGGTGGTGCTGGGTGGGATGAGAGGTGGTCAGATCCCAGGTAGATTTTGAAGATGGAAGCAACAGATTGACTGTTAGATGGAACATAGGATACAAGATCAAACAGAAGTCAAGGACGCAACTAAGTTTTTGGCCTGAGTCATTGAAGAAGGTGGCTGTGGACTGAGATGGAAAGAGCAGGCACTGGTGGGGAAGGAAGCAGTGCCCTTTGGGGCACTCTAAACAAGCAAGTGTCTAAAAGACAAGCAAGTCAAGATGTCAAGGAGGCAGTGGGTGGATTTCAGTTGACTTTAGGATCTAGAGATCTCGGCTGGAGGTCCAGGTACTGCCTCTGTCAGAGTTTGAGGGATGTTCAGTGCTGGGAAGGGGTTGATACCTAGTTCAAGTTCTTATTTTCTGACAGTTACAAATGAGACTTTCAGCTGTCTGGTCCCTCAGAGTAAAATCACAGACCAGTTTGGCCTCTGTGGAGGCTAAGGGTAGCCTTTCTGTCCCCTCCTTATTTAAGAAGCTTATCCTGGGGCAACCTGGGCCTGACCATCAAGCCCAAAGTACCCTTCTCCATTTCTCCCAGAAAAATATCATGAAAAGAAGATCTAATCTGAGGGCTTAAAGCAAAGGTGACAATTAAGGTCTCCAAGCCCCACCCTCGTCACACAAAGCATGCTCTCAAAGTCTACTTCACAGGAAGCTGGTCCTCGATGCCTGCGTGTTGAATGAACATGGTTATTGAGTAGTTTGAATTTTATAGTCTGCCTTTTAAAAAAATCTCAACATTTTATCAGTCGTTTTCGTGTGTGGCTACTTAATCTTCTTAATGACAGTCTTGACAACTCTAAAATATGTTTGTGGCTTTACCCTGAGTTCTCAGGGCCGACATCTTTGTGCATGGACCGCTAGTTCATGCAGGGTTATCCCAGGCAAGGTTTGCTTATTTCAGTTGCTTCAGGGCTTGCTCTTCCAACTAGCCTTCTTCCGATGCCTTAGTTTCCAATGCCTATGATTCTGCCTCTGAGACTTCTCTGCACAAAATCCATTTCACTGTGTCATGGCCAGGGACCTGGAGTGCACCATGAACCACTGGGAATGGGAAAGAAAGAGGGACCAACATGAGGAGACACAAAGGGACCACAGGCCAGGACCATCAAGTATTTTCTCTTATATCTCTTCTCTTACAAGCTGGTCGCTGGGCCTGAAGCCACAGATTGGTAGGAAAGTAGAAAACAGAGAAGAAAGTTCTTTGCAATTTCCCTGTGATTCAATCAAGTTTGGTATTTGTTGCCTTAGCCTGCAAATGCTGTCTGGGTTGGGGTCCCCACCAGGATGCTCTCATGCAAGGCTCTAGGACCTGGGAGTGGGCAGACCTGGCCTCCAGTCACATCTCTCATATCTGTGAGCTCTGTGGTCCTCCTGGACCTCAGTCACATCATTTATAAAATAGATATAACAGCACTGTCTTAGAGTTTTTTGGTCAGAATTCAGTACAGCCTGTTTTGAGAGCTCTCAGGTACACGTTAGTGAACAAGAGAGGCAGGGTCACTGTCCCCGAGGAATCTGGGAGCAAACCAGACATCACAAGCTGTCATGGGCTAGAAGTGACCTGTGCAGTGTGTGGTTGTACACTTGCTGTGTTTCTTTTTGGATTATCAACATGACATGGACGGCTTCCTTGAGAAACTGGACACACAGTAGGAAGGCAAGGTTAAAGTGTTTACACCAGTGCCTGGGTACGTCTGTGGGGGAGACTGTGTCTATCAGGTTCCCACCATGTCCCCCACCAGCTTCCCTGGGGCAGGCACGACCCCTGTGGGGCATGTGTGACCGAAGTCCCTGATCTAGACTGTGCCCATGACAGTTCAGATGTGCCCTGCAGAGGAACTTCTGCTGCCTTGGAGTTTTTGTTGTTTTTACACAAATGGTTATGATTTCACATGTTAGAATTGTGAGAAATTGCTCTCGGTCCCAAAGCTACGGCCAAGAACCTTTGCCCAGAAATCTCTTAGGTTAAACACCTGTTTCACCAGCAGCTGGATGCCGCAGGGCAAGATGGTCTTGTCAGCTGCTGGATCTTCAGTCCTCTGAGGAACGCCTGCTACTGCCTGTCTTTCAAAATGTTCAGCAATGTTTCAGGAAATGCTTCTTCAATGAAATCTAAAGACAACACTGATACTTTTTTTCAGACCAGCTCAAGTAAGCCTATGATCTGACCTTGCACTGAAAATTCCATATCTACAAAACACTAAAACAAATCGTAGTCCATTCAAAGTCTCTAACGTGCTCAATGGTAACTGCTTGGCCTCCCAGGCTGGGATCATTCTCCAGAACACTGAGGGCTTATCAGGAAGCACACCACAGTATTCTCTCCCGGAGAGAAATTGGTTCAAATGCTATGTGAATAGATTTCTGACTTGACAATTTATCCATCTGAAGGACATTTTCTTTATCTCCCTTTGTAGGATACTATATGCCACCTGCTTTGGCCTAGTGCTATTATCACTTATGACTTGGGAAAAATTTAAATTATGATAACACTTAACCCCTATTAGCACTTTATGATTGCTAAAATTCTTTTTCTAATTTATCCATTACATAAGAAATTTGTCCCACTCTCTGTTTCCATGTCTCACAGACTGAGTTACAGACAGGGTGGTTTGCTTCAGTGATGTTCTTGGAGTGTGGGGTGGGGAGAGTCGCAGGTGTGGAGCTGATTTTTCTTTACCTTACGTGGCTCCCAGCCATTTTGCCCATTCAAAGGTTGATGGCTGTCATGTCCACTTCTGGCTTCCTCTTCTCTGTGACTGCTCGCTGCTGCTGTTCACCTTATCCTCACTGATACCTTTCCTCTCATTTACAGCTCACAGCTTCTAAATTAGTGGCCAGCTAAGAGAAAATGAAGCAGCCTTGAGCATGGTTTTAGACTGAATGAAAATAAGACCCAGGAACAGCACCCATGTGAGCAGTACCCAGGGGCTGCCAGGCTCTCCCAGCTTTTTGATCATCGAGGTCCCTAGATGAGCAAGCTTAGATTTCACGTAGTGTTTCTACAAGGGCATCGATGCCACATGTGGCTGCCTAATATACCAAGAATAGGATTCCATAATTCTGACATGGTTGATATTCAGTAATATATAACACATAAAAAGCAATCTCAAATAGGGCAACGTCAAGGTCAAAGGTGGCCAGTCCACCAGCCAGACTTGGCTGTGTCCTTGCTGGATGGAGGCAATGTGTGGACCAAGTCCTTGTTCCCCTGCTCCTTGCTTCTCAGCTTCCCGGAACACTCAGTGTTTCCATGCCAGGCTTCTGCCTTCAGCTCTGTGGCAGCTCCTTTGCTTAACTTACCCGCTTTGCTCTCGAGTCTGCAATGCAAAGTCCAAGGTAATTTTTGAAAGACTCACCAGAGATGGTCAATCATGAGAAGTTCCCATGGATCTTTCCCCAGCTTCTCCCCTATGATGCCTTATACAACCATCACTCGTGGCTAAGCTCAGGAAATCAACACTGATGAGTTTCTGTTAACTTAGGTGCAGACCTTCTTTAGATTTCATCATCTTTCACATGTACTTTGAAAGCCTTTTATAAAGTAAGATCACCTTAGGAAGCAAGAAAGGTCCTACCTTAGGGGTGAGACTAAGAATGGCAAGCTAGACTCTTAATCAGGGAGTTAGGATGAAAGCAGAGACAGATTAGATACATATGAATGCTCGTAACTGTTGAATGAGAAAAACTTTCGACCCATCATAACGAATCTCATTTATTGCTCTTATTTTCACCAAGGGGAAACCTGGTGCTTCAGGACGTCCTGGTGACAAAGGAGCCAAGGGTGACTTGGTTGTATCCAGAGTTAAAGGTGAGCCTGATCTGTCACTTAGCCCCCTGACCTTATGAATGACCTACAGTTCATAATCTTGCATTCATTTCCCTTGTGACCACAAATCAATTCCATGTAATTTAGAATTGTTGAGATTGCCTAAAAATATTTCCTGCCCTTCATGCAGTGATCTGAATGTTTAGTCCCAAATCCCCCATCATGTTTGAAAGCATAAATGCTCCTTTAGTCACATACTCAATGCTCATTGTAGTGAACTTGGATTTGAAACAAAACCTCCCTTGATTTTCCTTCTGTTTGCTCCTGCGTTATAGTATCCTTTCTTAGTCCAGAGTGTTTTAATTGTGACAGACACCTAGTGTGGAGCAGTTTGGAGTGAAGGTAATTCACCTAAGCAACACGTGAAAGGTTAGATGCTAGGTGCTAGGTGGTGCACTCCTGTAATTCCAGGCTGAGGAAGGAGGATTGCAAATTTGAGGCCAACTTGGGCATTTTAGCATGACCCTGCCTCAAGATGAAAAAGAATAAAAAGGGCTAGGTATGTAGCTCAGTGGTTAAGTGCCCCTGGATTCAGTTCCCAGTAAGTAACACACACTCATGAGAGATTCAGATGGTTAGACAATTGCCATTTTCCCCTCTAACTTTGGCATGGTTTGCGTGACTTTCAAAAACTAAGACACTCAGAGGATACTACCAACCCACACCAGAGTCAAGGCCATTGTTTTTAATAGTTAGTCCTCACTTTCCTTCTTAAATCCCTGCTGATAACATCCTTTGGACTCTGTTCGTAGGGTACAAAGGAGAAAGAGGTCCTGACGGGCCCCCAGGGTTTCCAGGACAGCATGGACAGCATGGTCAAGATGGATATGCTGGAGGAAAAGGGGATCCTGGACCCCGGGTATATATGTGCTTCTCCTGCCATTTAATTTCCCTCTGTAATAGAGTCACATGCATCTTTCTCTCCTCAGTTTACCAAGGTGCAACTCAATATGGTGTCACAGAAACTAGACTGGGTGTTGGTCAGAGCAATTTAATGGAGGGCAGTTATCTTCCCAGTTTTGTAGAAAAACCATCAAGGCTCAGGAAATGTCACTCAAGGTGATCCATCTGTCAAACAGGATAAATAGAAGTGAAAATTTCAGACTGTTTTATTCCAAATTGTGCTGGCCACCACATGCAATGGGAAACCACAGAGAGGGTCATAGTAGGAAGAGACATGATCTGATTTTACAGGAAATCCCTTCAGACCAAATTCATGTGGACAAGAAACAGAGCTTGAGAATTGGGTTCAGTGGTGTTTATAGCTGTTTGGCCTTTGGCTGGTATCAATATGTGAATGATCTCTGTTTTAGGTTTGGTAATTGTTGCTTTATTCATTCTTCCTCTTAAACCATTTGGAAATCAAATGGTAATTGTCCTAATGCCCTCATATAAATGTGGAAAAACCAGTATATTTATAGATCAAATTGGGAGAGTAATTTCTACACCATTTACTCTTCTGCAATATACACTGTCAGGGGTGTGTGTGGGGGGGTCCTTCCTAAATTAACTGAAACAATTCAGACCCACACGATTATCACAGACCACTTGGAGGCCAGCACACTTAGGAGGCTGAAGATAGGACTCTCAGCTTGCCAGAGGGCAGGGCCAGGTACCCCTGACATTCGAGGATCCTTGCAGCTGTTCATTCGGTAGTGGTGCAAGAAGATGGAATTGCATAAGGCAGATGTGGGAGCAGCCCTGATTCGAGAGCCTCATGCCCCACGGAGAGACACAGTGCGGCTTGCAGACATGCCATTTCCAGGTGCTACCCCTCAGGGAAGTACCAAGGAAGGCTCCCACACGTCTTTACAGTTCCTCCAGACCACATGCAAACTTTGCATTCAGAAATCCATTTACCATAAGCCATGTTGTTGCCTTGGAATGTAGTCAATGATCCAATTATTAGCAGGTTTCCAAAGAAAGAGCTAGACAGTCAACCAAAGGTCTAATTCTCATGCAGAAGGAGAAAGAATTTGTTCATCCTCTGCCCACAGATACAGAGGGTGATGGAGTCTGTCCCTCTATCATCTCATAAGAATGAAGGCAAACGATTTCAAACACATAAGAAATTACTTGATTCATAAGCCCACAACGTCCCTTGACTGACTGACTTCTATATTGATCTATCTATCTTCTAGCTAATATCTTCTATATTAGAGAGAAGTTCTACATATTTTTTAAATTCTGTACTTAAGGTACAACATGCACCTTATTATGTGTATTTGAGGTATAGCACACACATTCATATCATATATGTATGTAAATATACAAAATATATTTGTAAAATATTTGGAAGAATCAATTAATTATTTTAAGTTACACTTGCTATAGAATAACTGTCTCCTGGAATGAATGAACTTTTTGCCTGTTTCTATAACCTACAATGACTACTTTGAGATCATGGACTTTCAAAGATTGGTAATTGACTCACGATATAAACATTCCCAGGGGGATCATGAAGATGCAGCCCCAGGTGGTAAAGGGTTTCCTGGACCACCAGGCCCCCCTGGGAAAGCAGGACCCTTGGGGCCTCCAGGACTTGGATTTCCTGGTCCACTGGGAGAGAGAGGTCCACCAGGAGTTCCAGGCCGCCCAGGTGTGAGGGGCCCCGCTGGCTTGAAGGGGCAGAAAGGTAATTTTGAACGCTTTCATGGCAGAATGTTAAGTGAAATCATGACAGCTATAGTGAGTCTCTGCCAGGCAAAGTTATTATAGGTATGGCATACTAGATAAATAAAATTCCACCCAGGCACTGTCTGTACCTTGCACATAGTCAAACAAATAAAATTACTGCAACATAACCAGTATTTAAAATCAATTCTCAAAATGCTAAGTTATCTTTGTTGATTGACTTGTTTGGCATACCAAAATTGCTTTTTATTCATTTCTCAGTATCAACTCATACAATTTGACTATATTAAAATTATATATATTCAGAGTATCTATTTGTTACTATCTTTTGAGATCATACAGTGTATTTTAATAAGAGAAACACTAGTATTTCATTTAAAAGAATTGTGATCCATGAAAAATCAGTTGTAAGTATTCTGGGGGGAAAAAAGGATACTTTTCAATACATTTGAGAGTGATGTGAATTTCACAGAATAAAATGATTTTCAGGATTATAGCTGAAACTTTTAGAAAGTGACCAAAGAGGTTTAAGATTTCTTTTATAATGTACATATATCTGGGCCTACACTGTTTAATTTTGAGATTTTAAAATAATTGTTTCTTGCTTTGACAACATAGATTAACAAATACCTTTGTATTTGATTAGGTATAAGTTTTTG